>JABJVR010048016.1:13848-25758 GCA_025773905.1 Chitala chitala
ATTGCTCTTGGCAATCTGGCCCCCCCCCCCCCAAAAAAAAAACAGTGCACTGACACTCACACACACACACACACACACACACACACACACACACACACACAGAAACACTCACTGCAGAAGGGCCCTTCATCTGACTGGTCGGCGCAGTCCTTCCTGCCATTGCAGATGCTCTCTGGAGGCAGGCATCTCGTTGTATCATTGACGCAGGGGAACCTGGGTGGCTTGCAGACATGTGTCTCGCAGTCCTCCTCGTCCGACAGGTCCTCACAGTCGTGGTCACCATCACACACCCAGCTTTTGCTGATGCACTTCCCTGCAGCACAACCATGTAAAAGGTGAGCATGCAGAGTGATCACTGTAGTCTTCAGCACATGGTTCTAGGAAGGTCCAAAGCCAAGACAATGTCTCTAGTGAGATACTGAATGTTGAACGCTAATGATCTCCTTCTCATTAAGACATCTGACACCTTCTCATTAAGACATTTGATAACTGTGGCATTAAAGATCTTTGGCACTTATTTTAAACTCCACTGGTATTTTCTGCTTAAATGATACATGTGATAGAATGTGTTAAAAATGTCACAGTCACTAAAATGATTGGTTAACGCACCCTCATACTTTTAAAGGTCAAAAGGTACAAAGAACGACCACAGTCTCTGCACTTTAAACAAGTTCACAACAATTTCAATATTACATAGGGAAAAACCTAGAACAAAGTTAAGAAACTGATCTGCCTGACAAACGGTAATATCATAACCTTTGGTATAATGGATGTAAAAAAGGACCTTTCAGATATTCTTAGTGAAACCAACATGCCCTCCCATAAAAGACTTACAAGGGACCAAGAAAAATTACCCAGCAGTAACCAAAATGAAAACAGCATAACCTCAAAATTACAATAATAATTAAAAAAGACCCCAAAACATCACATCAGAGAAGGTTTCCTACTGTGGCATGATCGCATTTTAATGAATTTGGTCCTTTTCATTATTATTGTTGAGATACATCGGCTAAAGCTGCAATCAACAGCTGCATTGTTGGAAAGCCATAATTACTCTAACTAAAACAGTGGGTGTTGGGGAGATGCATTTTTGAAGTTCTTTAGTGAACCCAGAGTCTCTCTGAAAAGGAAAGTCAACAGGATTCCAAGAAAGACATCAGAATTAAGACTGGCACTGAAACAGCACCACACGCAAATATTAATCCATTTTATTTATGAGAAATCCAAAGAACACGTCCACTCTTTGTTCTTCAATTGGTTCAAAGTAAAAGATACATTTGAAAGGGCTATTCTTTATCTGGCTGCTATGTGATCGATTCTTGTTTACAGCACAGTGAATATGTAGATGAACCACACTGGGCGTAATTCCTGAAGAAATTGAAAGACACAGCTTGCTAATGAGAGATGTACTGAAGTGTTGTTACTTTGCTAAGTCCAGGCGAGCATCACTTTTCATCAAATGAGCTGTAATTATAAGGCGAGGGGTCGCTTTAATGTTGATAAACAGTACAGCTGTCTGCGAAACTGAAAGAGACATCCAGAATGAGAGGGTACACTTCACTGAATCACTGCAGGTAATGGGTGACCATCAATCGGTAAATCACACAGTTACTCAATGCCGCTAGAAGTATAACTAGACATTTCTCTTTGTTAGGGAAACGCGACATGAAAGGTATCCCAGAGATCAATTAGATTTATGTGTGTTCACTACTGTTCCTCTGTTTTACATCTGACGCAAGTAAAATGTTTTCAACGGCCTCGCACCTGTTGATACAGTAACAAAAAAAAAGCGTCCTTCAGAGATTTCCACATAAATTACAATGACAAAACAAGTGTCAACCCTCAAAGACACGCAGAACTGACGGATCCTTTCAAAGCTCTCATTACACCTTCAACCTGTGATGCATCAAAAGCCTTCTTTTCCTTCAGGCGTGTCCTAATTGAGTTTCCATTTAGCCCTGACAGGAAGCGCTATTCAACTGCATGGAGGTGCTTCAGTGTGCCTTGCCACTGGCTCTCTGGGAACTGTGGAGGAACGCCCTTACTTCTGTATTGTGACATTCCACCTGCCTGCTCCATGATGAGTTAGCAGTTCTCCTGTCCACAGAAGGCCTACAGCAGAAGATTCATCATCCTTGACAGCGGTACGATCGGGGACACGGTACCGCCTACTTTGCGGTTGTAATTAGACCTTTTCTGGTTGCCTCTGAGTCTAGCCATTCTGCCATTTGACAAGGTGTGTTTTAGGCTCCATCTGAGTGAATTTGTGGAAATGAATGGGTGCGCTGAATCACTGACAGTGGAAAACATGCCATGCACACTGGAATAAGTTCCTGGAAACATTACAAACTTTTCTCTTCCCCCCATCACTGTTGTTTTTGTTCCCTGACATTCCGGTCAGCAGACAATCTTAAAGCATCTCATTAGCAAGCTTGCCAATTAAAATGATTTCCCTTGCAAGGCCCGAAAATGTTGATTTCTGGCCATCGGGCACAAGTACAGCTTGATGTTTCGGCTGAATGTAGGAGTAGGCACCACGTACATCTCGAGAGGCATTCATCCAATGAAAAGCGAGGGGTGATTTTCATCCTTTACCATTTTTTAAGTGAAAATGTTCCGACTTCTGTGAAACACATCCCTAAACGAGAATGCGTATGGGCTCCAGCTGCATACTTTTTTGTGAAAGGTACCTGTGCTCAGCACACTGGGGTAATCTCAAATTTCCCACCTGGTCTGAACAGTGGCTTACACAGTAGATATTTGGGGCTGTTTTAAATAACCAGCAGCCAGAATAATGAAGCTGAATATCATAAAAAAAGAAAATTTTGTGGAGTGATGAGGATAGGTTGTTAACTTTGAGAAAGGATATCATATATGATATGGTGGGGATCTCAAAGTTGGTAATTCAATCAAATGCCAGTGACTTTATGACAAAATGACTTTAGGACATCTGAAAATTATAGAAAAAGAATCACTACATGGGTGAGTAAAGTACATACAGTGCAGGTATACTGTATTTTTTAATATGTTACACTGCAGTAGGTATTGAAACAAATGTTTAAAACTTTAATGCTAATTTACTAATAAAGTAATTGTAACTGATATGCTATAAAATAATTAACACTACAGAAAATTGGTTTATAATGCATATCTCTAATTGGATATCCCAGCAAGTATGTTGTGTCTGATGACAAGTAAATGTAGAGCAAGTGATGGATAATACATGTGAAAATTTTACATGGCACCAGTCAAAGGTGATATGGTTATATATCTTGCCCCTAACTTAAACCATGACACAAGTTACTCCCCCTAGTGTCCTGGCAGCTAAATAGCATAAATTAGACGCAATAAAGAGCTTTTTTTAAACCTGTTACAGTAGAAACGGCTTGGAAATGTGAGAGAAACACCACAGTAACAATGCAACAAAAACACAGGCAGTTTCAATGTAGGTGACGTTATGACATTTGATCACCTTGTTCAGGTCCGACTTTATCACAATCTCCACCCTATATTCACTGATCAGCCATAACATTATGACTATGTATCTAATATCGAGTAGGTCGCTCCTTTGCCTCCAAAACAGCCCAGACCCATTGGGGCATGGACTTCACTAGACCTCTGAAGACATATTGTGGTATCTGGCACCAAGCCATCAACAGCAGATCATTTCAGTTCTGTAAGTTGCAAGTCGGGGCCTCCATGGCTTGGACTTGCTTTTCCAGCACATCCCACAGGTGCTTGATTAGACTGAGATCTGGGGAATTTGGAGGCCAAGTCAACACCTCAAACTCATTGTTATGTTCCTCAAACCATTCTTGAACCATTTTTGCAGTGTGGCAGGGCACATTATCCTGTTGAAAGAGGCCATTGCCATCAGGGAATATTGTTTCCATGAAGGGATATACTTGGTATATATATAGGTAGGTAGTACATGTAAAAGTAACATCCACATGAAAGGAAGGACACAAGGTCTCCCAGCAGAACATTGGAGTTGCGCTGACCCAGTCGTCTAGCCATCACAATTTGGTCCTCGTCACAGTCGCTCAAATCCTTATCTTGCCCACTTTTTCTGCTTCAGGGACAAAATGATCACTTGCTGCCTAATCTATCCCAACCACTTCCAGGTGCCATTGTAACAAGATAAAGAATGTTATTCACTTTAGCTGTAATTCGTCATAATGTTATGGCTGATCGGTGTGTGCACGCGCGTGTGTGTGTGTGTAATGTATATGATATTCAGATTAGTTGACTGACAAACATGAAATGCATTCATAAATACATAACTTGTGAACTATGCATTGCAACAAACCTGACAGCTTGCAAGTGAACTTGGCTGCAGGGTCACACATCCTGAGGGTGCCCTTGCAGCCGGCCTCATCGCGTCCGTCCTCGCAGTCCTTGTCCCCATCACAGAGCCAGCGCTCGGGGATGCATGTCCCATCCACGCTGCAGTAGAACTCGTCCTGGCTGCATTCAGCAGCAGGCAGTAGGCCTGCGGGAGGAAGCAGGCCAGTGGCTGAGGGAGACAGCGGTGCCAACCCTGATGGGTACACTGGCTCCTATGAGTGTTACAGCTCTACAGCAATATGTAAGGTCAATGTAGTTCAACAGGACAGAGCTTTTAATGGATTTGGAAAACATATCCTATTTTTTATACTCAGGGATAATTGCCACTGATTGGAGGCATTTTAGCTGTACTAATTTTATGTATGAAGGAATAAGGACAGCTCAATCACATTCTTAATATCTTAATCCCAACTTTATTCTTCTTTTTGGCCGCAAACAACAGCTATCCCCTCTGACTGACAACCAAGGATTAACCTCTTCCTCCTGCGTAACAAACTCCTGAAGGACCAGCAGAGGTCTGTGTACCACAAATCGGTATTTGAGATACCAGTCATTCCAAGCCATCAACAGCATAATATCCATGCATGTGTGTGTGTGTGTGTGTGTGTGTGTGTGTGTGTATTTGTGTGTTACAACTGTTTACTTCAAGCTTTGTTATACAATCCAATTTTCCGAGTCCACAATGCCAGGCTGTTAAATCGGAGTTAAAAGTAGTAAAATTGTCAGAGCCCCAAGAAGGGAGGCTCAAAAGGTCACAGCAAGAATCCTGAGCCCCTGAGTGACAGCACTTCTCCAGCCTCCGACCCATGGGCCACAAACGCGAGGTGCAGCAGGACGAGTGACAACCCCAGTGAGGGAGTGAGCGAACCCACCACTTACATGTCCCCGATGTGACGGGCACGCAGCTCTGCCAGCCACGGCTGACAGCCTTGTTCAAAGCCTGCATCAGTTATAGCATGCCTGGACACACGGCACCTCACACATGGAGCTGAGGTCAGTTCATAAAGTTTCACCCTGTCATCGGATAACTGTCCACATATGAAAACGCAGGCTAACTCCAGCTATATCCGCAATAAACCTGACAGCAAACCAGCACAACAGAACCTAACCACAAGGAGACACAGTCTGTGAGCTGACATGTGCTCCAGCTAATGCGAAAGAAAGGACCTTGCAGGTGACATTTAATTTTTATGTGGTTCCAAAAGTGCACAGTGTGTAACCACAGTCAGCAGGTTTGTTTTTCCTGTCCTTTGTTGTTGTGTTTTTATTACTGCTTGTTTGTTTTGCACTGTTCTGGACTGGACCACGGAGGTGAGCCAGCAGAAGGCAGGTAGGGCCAGAGACACTCAGGAGAGGCCTAGGAAACAGCCTGGGGAGACTTTGTGATGAATGGGCTGCTCACTGTACCGGCGCTGCTGCTGAGCTATGACTATTTCAGGTGATCTCTGGCATCAGACTCCGGCCCAGCACTTACCATGCGCCAGGAAGGCAGAGCCAATTAAAGCTCACTAATGACAGTGCAAGTTCAAATTAGAACACCCTACAGACCCATGTTAGTGACAACAACAGATTAAAAAACCTCAAGCCTTCTTTTTTTTGTTCAGTAAATTTTCCAATTTACTTCATGGTGGAGAAACAGGAAAGAGCAGAAAAAAAGGATTAGCCTTAAGTGGCTGTTTCATGCTATACATGCCTGAACACTTACAGTATTAACTGAGCTTGAGATCATATCACAGACTGTAAAATGTGTACGTCATAATAAATCTGAACCACTACTGTGAACTAAATCAGGTAACAGTACCGAACGACTTTTGAATGACAGAACAATGACAGCTATCAGGTGCCAGTCGCCGGCCTTACCAACCTGCCCCAACACAAGAACCGGTCTCATCGCTCGCATCCCCGCAGTCATCATCGCCGTCGCAGGCCCAGTGGTGCGGGATGCAGCGCCCGCTGGCACACTGGAATTGCGAGCCTGAACAGGAGTGTATGCAGCCCTCCTCATCGCTTCCATCTCCGCAGTCATCGTCTGTATTCACCGCATTGAGGGGAGAAGCATTTGTAAAGAGTGTAGGGGTAGACCGGATGTGTGAGTTTGAATCCCAGACAGCATTCCTCGCTTGTGTCCTGGACCAAACTACTGTAAATCTGAGAACTACCAGAGCTTTTCCAGTCTGACTTGTAGAGTTTTATTATTGGGTCTGTTTTCAGCTGTATCTTATAACAAAACATATACTTCACAGACACATCTTTTGCTATTCCCTGCACATTTGTGCAATTATTTATTTGCTGACTTTCTTAGATGTACCATGTATAATACATGGTACCATGTGTGAATAAATTCACAGGTATACACATTCCAAGGCAGACAAACACTCAAGCACACATGCGCATGCAGTTACACGCACACACATACGCTCACAATCTACTGCCAGATGGGCACACACCTGAGTCGCAGTGCCATTTCACACTAATGCACCTGCCGTTCGAACAGCTGAACTGTGTGAGAGGCTCACAGGTGGGAAAAGCTGTGGAAACAGGAAAAGGAAATGCACATGTAAGGCACAAACACCCCAGAAACATAAGAACACAGGAAACGCAAGGGTACTGTGATCTATTCCAACACAGTAGAACCATTTTAGTGCAATTCCCTTATGTAACTATACAAGCTTATTTTATTCTTTAATTTCTTTTGGGCTACTCAGTGACGGATTTTCACAAGCTACCTTAATGAAATTCGACGCTGAATGTTTCAAATAGTGCCAACAAGCATAATGGTGTTTTGCGCGTTTGCTCCCTGAGTTACTGTGTTGATGTCAGTGTGAAATGTGACCAAGCAGACGTTTAATTGCAGGGGAAAAAAAATGAGCAGGAGGGGAGGGGTTGGCGGGGTTGCCTTGTTCCCGAGATCCCCCGCTGTTTAACCGCAGGGTCCAAATGTACAAACATCACAGAAGCATCTAAAGTGCTTTAAACAAACTTTTTTTGTTATTTATTTACTGGCCAAGTTTTCCAAGTTTTACAGGTTTTTACTAGCAGGGAAAAAAAAAACATTACCATCAGAAGGCAAGGTGATGGTAGTTATAACAATAATCATTATTACAAGAGCAGCTAGTGTGAAGAACATAGTTAAACGCCGCGGTATAGGCCAGTTTCCTATGGGAAATATGATAATTCCAGCATGACTTAAAGACGAGAACCTGGTTTGAACCGCTGTAACACCACAGACATGACCAGTAGGCCTGTAGCTGCTACCTCCTTCGGGATTTAACACAGAGATCTCTCTCCTGTAACAAGTCACAGTTAAACTGTTGCCGAACAAAACACCCATATGTGTCTTCATTGCAAACCTAAGTCCAGTATTTGTTCAAAATGTACAGTATGCCTATCAGTACTGCATACAGCATTTAATTTTGTTTCGTCATCTGTGAAGAAGAGCTCAATGCTATATCCAAATCCTATTAATTGTAAACAATCAGGTTACCTCAACATGCTTTTTTCTTATTTTTGAATAGAACTATTAGACTGCTGATTAAATTTTCTGCATCAATGCTATAATTCACAGCTATAAATGGCACTAAATTAAGTGGAATAAAAACGTTATAGTATCGCTCTAATGGAATATAAAAATGCAGGTAAATTATTCGACTGGATTAGGAAAATACTCTCTAGGCTACACCAAAAAGGTACCAGTCAGGATTTAAAGTGGTTCAAGTGCTGAAACAATGACCAAATGTAAAAATTAAGTGTAATTGCACTATTTATATATTAAATATTTAACACTTTCTGAAAAACAAAAAGCTAAATAATCGCAATCTTTTTCATCAATTTTGTACAATCTGTCACGAGAATAGCCATAAATGATAAACCGTATGAAACTAATAGAACAGACTCAGGGCTGCTGACATGTACTATTCATATTATTTCTTATTTCATATAGCATATAATAATTCATGCTGCTGCATATTATTTGGAAAGGCATGAACATTCTGGTCACGAATGTGGTGTGACCTTCGCTGTGACCTTCTGGTCTGACTCTCTCGTCACAGTCGACAGGACAGTCGGCCCAAAGTTGGCTGAGGCACTACTTCTCTGGACAGGATCCAGGCTTGTTGCCTATGGGTAGAGCTCCTGCTTTCAGGAGTATTTTCTGCAGTCACATCATCTGGAGTCCTAATGAATGTTCAGTGCACTGACCTTGTATGGCCTTTAACCAATGCATAGGGGGGATTAACTAGATCATGCTTGGACACATAGCTGGTGTGTGTGTGTGTGTGTGTGTGTGTGTGTTGGGGGGGTCTTGACAGACAATGACAACACTTACAAGGGAAAACAAATGGGCATCCACGGTAGCCCAGCACCTCCGCAATTAACAAACATATGTTCGTTAATTCTTATAGCACAGCTGTAAAACAACATGCCTTCCTTTCCAAACTCACAAAAAACTGCTTTCTAACTCGATCCATCTCAGCAATGCCACTGTGGATTTAAACAAGCTGTCTACTGTATGCCATTGAGCAGTGGCTGTTGAAGGTGATGACATAAGCAATGAGGCTCTGAACTCGAGCGAGCGGGATTACCGCGTGCTGTAAGCCACTGGTCAGAATAACACATTTCTATGATTTATTTTATGGGATCCTGTTGGGTGAAACCAGGCAGCGACTGCCTGAGCCCAAGTATCACATGGTTTACATGGTTAGCCCTTTTCATAAAGACAAGGAGCCTTACTAACCCCTAGCAAAGCTTGAGAATACATCAGCTGTGGAACCCCCACCATTGTACATATACATTTCTCAACACTGTCTGATTATGATTAGGCAAGTGAAGCATGAAGTTCAATTATGGTTTACACCACAGCATGTTTGTGAGGGCGTACTACAACCATGCACACAAGGCAAGAGAGGAAATAACAGAAAGATAAATTCTCTCTTCTGTCCTCTGAGTACTCTTTTGTACACGACTTCCTTCCCAGTTTCAGACAAGAATAACAGGAGACTTCACTGGTGAAAACTGGGTGTATTTCTAGCTGCCCAACACAAAGTACATCTGGGGAAAAAAAGGATGTTTTCCTGGTCCCTCTAAGTTGATGTACAAAAGCGTGCAATCTGAGCTTGGAAGGGAGAGAGAAAGAGCTGAGAGGAAAGTGGTAACATTTTCACACAAGTGGGAGTGTTCTCATTCCGTGAGTGGGAGTGTTCTCATTCCGAATGCTGAGAAGCACCAACAAAACACTTGGCAGAAATGTTTGTTGGACGAGTCTTTGCAAAAGCAAGGCTGAAGCAGTTAAAACATATGGCTCTACTGAGAAGAACATGCTGTGGAACATTACGAAAGCTTCCTGGAAGTACAAAGCACTCCAATTCTTTACATGCAAGACAGCAGTCTGTGGGCTATTACTCTTACTGTGGAAGAGACAGCAAGAGTGTAGAGGAGTGCACGGCTTTTTTACTGCCATGCAAGAGAAGAGAAAGACCTAGAGTGACTCGAAATGATTCAGACTCGGTTATTAGCACTTGCTCCATTTATCTCTATTTTCTTTTGACAGTTGTGCTGAACAACACTTTCAATAAAAGTACTCTCTGTCCACGTTAATGAACTCACCATTAAAGGAGTTGAAGCAGACTGGAGGTTTTGCATAATAAAATTGGGAAAGGTAGATAATTATTGCAAGGAGGAGAACTAGGAGTAGTACATTGCGATCAGGAAATCCATCCATCCATCCATCCATCCATTATCTTAACCGCTTATTCCTGGTGAGGGTCACGGGGAAACCTGGAGCCCCTCCCAGAGCACACAGGGTGCAGGGCAGGGGACACCCAGGGCGGGGCGCCAACCCACCACAGCGATCAGGAAATCTGTCAGACAATCCTTCATTTTATACTTTTGGTGAAAGCCACCATAACCTATTAGTTATACAACATGGCAAAGTGTGGGATTTAAGAAGTAGTTAATATGGTGGTTAAAAAAAAGACTTGTCCCCCAAAGGTTACTAGGTCAAGTTTCAGATGAAATATTAAAAAATATGAATATATATAAATAATGGTAATGTTTATTCAGTTAGCACTCATAATCAACAATGTGACCAAAGGAATTCAGAAGCACCAAAACTAAATTATCAACTGTATGGAAACGGAATATTAAGGACCATACAGGCATACAGATCATTTGACATAAAACATATTTCCTTTGCAATTATCATTCAATTTGTTTAGTGTATACAGATGACTGGATCTTTGAAAGCACAAACATGATTCAGAGGACTATGTGACAACCATTTAGCGCACCTTGGGTTGTTTTAATTTATAGACATTGAATGATTGCATGTAATTTAAAATCATTTACTCTGAAGATGCAAAGTGTAATTTCTCAGTTATTTGACAGATTAAATATTAAAGAACATCTATCTTTCTCAGTGCTGGCTCAGCAAAGATAATGCCAGGCTGCACCTGGGGAGCGTCCATAAAAAAAATGGATTGCGTATTAGGGGGTGGCACAAAGAAATGAGACTCTGCTGTGATTCTGGTCTTCCTGCCACTGGCGCCAAAAGACAAACGGGAAAAAGGTCATCGGTGGATGGACTCTAGGCGAGACGCTTAAAAGTCAGTACTGTCACCTCTGGTAAAGGGCATATTTTTCGTGTGGAGAAGCAACGGCCTGGGCTCAAAGTTCAAATGGAGGAGGAACATGAGCAAAAGCTCCTGACCTTCTTATTAAAGTCTGTTTCTCCAAAGCTCTGCATCAGATAGTAAAACAGCTTCCATCCAGGAGACCCGGCATGACTGGGCACGTTAATACAACATCATCTCATAATTTGTCATCGGACTGCATGATAAAGCAACATCAACGACAACAACAACAATAATAATAATAATAAAACAGAAAAAATGCAGTGAAAATTTAATTTCTCACACAGGCATGAACAGACAAAAGTCCATGCTCTTCTACAGAAAGTCAGAATGAGATACAGTCCTAATTTCCCTGTTTATTTATTATGGTTATTAGACACATAATGTTGGGTTTCTTGACAAGCACTCATCACAGTTTCAAAATGTGACCTTTCTGTTGTTTTTGAACTTCAGTAGCTCATTTAAACAAAAGTGCATTTCAAAAAGGCATCATCTAGCACTGGACACTTAAGGTAAGACACCTGAAATCACGGAAAACTAGCAGCACCTGTGCAGGTCAGGTGACAGGAGAATCACACACTGCTTTCCACACTCGATTCAACTGATGCATTTATCACAACAGGAGACTGGGATGAAATCGTGACTACTGTCTCTAATGGTATGAGCTGCCATTTGGCCTGTTTTCACCATTTTCATCTCAGCATAGCACACGCAACATAGACATGTCATAGCATTTGATCATTTAAATACTTTCATTTTATTATTGTAGTCAAATGTATAGTCTACAAACAGTTTGACAGAAGTTCATTGTGGTAAAACATAATGTTTACGTTATTTGTATATCTATCCATCCATCATCTTAACCGCTTATTCCTGGTGAAGGTCACGGGGAAGCCTGGAGCCCATCCCAGAGCACATAGGGCGCAGGGCAGGGGAC
>JABJVR010048017.1:0-11462 GCA_025773905.1 Chitala chitala
GGTAGAGCCAGGGAGTGCATATCCCTCACTGCAGACCCTAACACCTCACTCCTGGCCAGAGTTAACCGTGTCCAGGCTCTAACCCTTCAATATATCCAGAGGTTAAAAATTCTGGCCTTTGTCTTACAGCAAATTAGGAGTGCAGAAGAGAAGAGCACCATGCCCACGCCCACTCCCTCCACATACAAACCCTAACCCCCCCCTCCCCCCCGCTACCGTAATGCAAATCAACACTGATTGAGTCCTTGTTGTCTGGCAGCAGGTGTGCTCGGATCAGCTCGTCTTTGATTGTTGGCCTGCTGCCAAAGGGGCTTATCTCTCCAGCTGGAAAAGGCCGGCTGCTGGTGTGAGTAGTTCAGGACTCTCAGCAGTGCAGGACACATTATGAAAGGAGGAGCAGGACAGAGCAGTATGAAACACAAGGGCAAGGAAACCAGGGTAAACAGGCAGGACTTCATCTGCTTAAAATGCCCCTGTCGGTATGACCTATGTTATGGGTTACATACAGCTTTATTAACTTGTTTTTTTTGCAATATAGATGTTGCTTTGTCATTATCAGCCCTGATGTATTATAGACACATATGCTCAGTTATTCTGTGTCTGGCAGTTGGGAAACTAGTGAAGTGGAGGAGAATTGTGTCTCTAAGAGACTCCAGAGGTGCCAAAGCTTTGCCAAACCAACAGCTTTTCATTTGTGGCAGGCTAAGAAGAGAGCCTAGCCAACCGGGCTTATAAAATGGCTGTTTTAAAGGGCCACGACTCTTGCAGGGTCTTTAAAAAAATTCCTTTTATGGTCTGATACACTTCTTAAGGAAGTTCTTCAGTTTGCTTTTCAGGCAAGAGAAGAGGGGCATTTGTGGGGGCTCTGGGCAGAGAGGTTCCACAATGCTTGGTTTGTCAGAAGACTCAGAGTCCAGCTTATTTCCAGACGCCTGGATGGACAACTTCATTGGCGGAAGAAGTGTTCCAAATGTGGGTCAATACTGTTCAGAACCGCGGTTAATCCTTCTTTTATTTATCATTTAATGGTTCCAACAACAAAAACGAAATACAGTTCTTCTAAGCTTGGTAATAGGTTCTCAACATCTATGTGCTTAATTTTATTCAAAGCAAGTGGAAACAGTTTGAGAGTGAGAAAAGAGCCCAGCTGCAGAAAGCACCTTCGTTCTTTGTAGCGTGCTGTCTTGGTGAGGAAAGGCGAGCAAACAACATGAAACAAAAACACATAATATGCGTGGCTGACTTGAAAAAAGACTCAATTATTTAGCTCCTCTTAATCCTGTTTTAGCGTAGGACATTTTCCACTAAGCACAGAAAATCGATAACATGCCTGCAACACTTCCTCGGTTGGGCTGCTTTTTATAGACAAGATGCACTTCAGGTGCTCATAGAAAAAATATATGTTTTTAATCTTTTTTTTCCCACTACACTCCAACACCAGTCATACAGAGATCCTTTCAGGTAAGACCTTGGACCGTACATGATTATGGTTAGACAACGATCTGGAGACAACGATCTTGTTCAAGTTTCCATTGAAAGTACATCTAGTGGTCAGAAGTCCTCAAAGTGAGGACCAGAGCCAGGAACTTGGTCCAAGTCCTCATAAGGAGATAAACTTTCACTGAGTCTGTTAGGTCTGTGTACTGAAGGAACAGAGTTGCAGAACAGAACCGCGCTGCTCAGGTTCTGTTTCCACGCCCGAGTGCCACTTGAAGCTGTGCTGTCTTTGATTCATGTACTCAAAAGTGCTGATTGGAGTGGAGAACACAAAGGGAGGGACAGGGTTCAATCCGCAGGGCCTGAAAACTCAAGAGGAGGTTTTAGGAGAAGAGTCTGTAGCCCTCTCTTAAGGCTGTCTTCCCCATTTTCTGAGCCAGGGTTGTCTAATCTCCATCTAGCAACCCGTCGAGGCGATTTCCCACTGTGCCATGTGTGAGGACTGACTAGAGCAGCACATTCTAACCTCCAGAGCTGTTACCTGAAATGAGTTAAGCCAAATTCCAGCCTGAGCCAGGCTGTAGCTGTTGTTTGGGATTGTGAAGTGCACACACACACACACACACGTGCGCTGGCACAGCACAGACAGACAGACAGACACAGACAGACAGACACATGCACACACCACACACACAAACATGCACACACCACACACACAATCATTACGTAAAGCTCTGATAAATTGAGAAGCAAACACATCCAAACAAAACTCCAGCCAAAACATAAAAAAGCATTCATATTGATGCACGTGCATGCATAAACACACACACACAGACAACTGAAGCCTTAATCCAGCCTGAGGAACCTAAACTGACACCAGGACAGTTATACTGTAATTGCACAGAGATAAAATCTCATTGCCCCAGGGTCCCAGGAAACACCCACGCAGTTTGTTAATGTCAACCTAACTGTCTAACGAGGAGAAGCCAGATGAGCAGTCTGGCTGCTCTTTGCTAATAACGACTCATAACACTCCATCATGCCTTGGAAAAATGACGCAATGCCTGGTTTGGTTTAAATGGTGCTTAAACACCTAAGTCAAATCATTCGTATCAATGCAACACTTTAAATGTAAATAAACTCACAGAATGTTCCCCTCCCTCCCTTGATCACTCTTTATTACTTTATTTGTAATCTGTTTTGGCGTCCACAGTGATTTTTAATAGACATTGCACAATAGTATTGCTTAGTGGCACAAAGTAAGCAAGAATTAAATTGTTGCAAAGAGCCACATAACATTGCTTAGTCTCTTAAGAACCACAACTTCAAACTGAACATTTCAGATGTTCTCAAGAGAAAAGCACTAAACTGTAAAACAATGCAGATTAAATTTTTATAAATTTCTGCTGGTGGTTGATACAATAATGCTGCTGTACTGCAAAAGAACACAAAAAGACTTTAAAAGAAAGACTGTGTTTGGCACCCTACAGATGGCCCTAAACCGGCTTGTGGTTTAAGACCTTATGGATAATTCACATTATGTAATAACACACCTACCTTTTCAGTCTCCATGCAAAGAATCATCTCACCTGTATACAACTATAAACACACGAATTTATTGCAATTTGACGTGAATTGAAATCACAAATTTTTTTGTTATTTGTAGAGACTAGAAATCACAGCAATATTCTTGAGACCTTCCCATCATACGACGCACCGAGGACCTTGTAGAGTGCCATGGTAACAGCCGTGTGCTTGCTCTTGCGAATGCGGTTCAGAAGCACAGGTTTGGACTGAGCTTAGCGTGCTCATGTCTGGGAGACTGACTGCGACTCGTCTCTCCATTGCATTCACATGCAACATACGGAGGTCCGCCCCTCCAGCATGCGCTCTCCAGGGTCTTGCTGCTCACCTGTCCAGCTGTTAAACAGATGTGTAGGGGCCCTGGGGAGGGCCTGCCTCTTGATAACCTACCTCATAGGCACAAGTCACTTTGCCTGCACAGCCAGGCTCTGTCAAGCCTCATTAAGTTCCACCAAGAGAAGCACAATCATCCCACTTGCACGGGAATCTCTGCTGTCAGGCAGCGACGCGGCTCTCTCTGATGTGCTGCCTGATCAGTTCTGGCTCACCCTTCTAATGATCATTTTACTCTACGTGCTTATGTTCCATCCCAGTGTTCAACATGCTTTGTAACAAACTTAAATGGAACACTATATTATCACAAAGCATGTTTTTGACTTTGTTAACAGATATTTAATGTATTTTCCTCGAGAACTCAGTAACCCAGCTTGTAACAGAAGATCTTCAAAAACCATCTGGGAACACAAAGCGCTGACGTTGACCTTCTTAGGAATGCTTGTTTTGTAACAACATTCCCGACGGCCACACACTGTACACTAGCCTAGTGTAGCCTAGTGATTCAGAATCTCGGCTCTGTTCTTAAACAACCAATGGGTCAGAATACCACATGGTCAGAATAGATGAGTGAGAATGCTGATTTGACGTGACCTTGGACTCGCCAAAAAGCGGACCTAAACAAAGCATCTCAGACAAGGAGAAAGAGGAGGAGGAAGAGCCTACAAGCCCAACAGAACACCAACGGAGTGAGCAACTCAAACAAATAATGCCTGTGGCCTTCCTGAGGCACTTAAGGAGAGATTTGGAGCCCCCCCCGGTACTCTGGGACAGTCGGTGGAGCCTACAACTCTGCATGCGACCATTCCCCCTGCTCTGAAGCAGCAATGTAAGGTCTGCCAGAATGAGCAGGGTTTCTAGAAATCTACACAGCCCTGTGGAGTTTATCGTCTTTGAGTTCTAATTATCCTACATGATGAAGCAAACGTCACTCTGATGTTCCAAGGCTGACTCACATTTCAGCCACTAATGCTCACTAATTTCAGGGTAATACATTCTGCTGATCAGTTTACTACATAATGACTATTTTGACATTTTTGGGTCAAATAAAGGATGTATCAAGATAAGAAATCTAAATGCCAAGAAAAAAACAGCACCGTCCAAAATCACAGTCAGTTTCAACATTTTGTATCTTATGCCATTTATTTGTGTTTTTCCTGAGTGGTAAAAGTTGTGCAGATTCAATTTCTTGGGGGCTGTTAGAGGTGCTGGTATAGTGAAGGCTTAATGGTAAATACTGCATACGGAACACTCAGTCTCCAGCGTGGTCAACAAAAGAACATATATCAGTCAGAAAAAGATAATTTCAAAGGGGAAAACATGCACTGAGAACCAGTGTTATCAGAAGCACAAATATCAGAACTTCTCTAAATCACAAAGCAATAATGTGTGTGCTTATATACACAGAATAATAACAGAGAACACGTAGCAAGATCGACACCCTCTTGACAATATCTGTGACTCTGTTTGATGACAGGCTTTAAAATCACAGCCTGTATCAAGAGGTTAGCAAAGACTTTTTGGGTCTCAGAACAAAACATAGCTCCAAACCTGTTAATATTCACCGTACCAGAAGCCTTTATATGTCACATCTGTGTCCTAAACACCACGTGTAAACGGAACTAAAGGTCAGCGCTGACTGCTCCTGACCTTTCACAGGAAAGCAGCGGTTGAACATGCCTTTTTAATCTTTGTCCTCTTTTCACCTGATTGCACCCCCCCTCCCCCCACCCCATACATTGTTTTGTGAGTGGGTTGAGAAGATACCGTTGAGATATGCACAGGTGAGCAGTGTACGCTGTTCACCAGTGCAGTGGCACCTGTGATGCACCAAGTCAGACCATGAGAATGCCCACATGTCTGGCAGACGTGAACTCTGTGAACCCAGGTGACTTACGGGAAGAAAACTGCATGCTGGCGGTGCCGAAAAGTGCAGCTTTGGGATGGGGCAGGATGCAGAAAGTTACAGCACAAACAGCACAAAGAGCCTGTTATCCTCTTACTGAAAACAGATCATTTCTGATGGTCAGCGGGTCACTGCTCTGCACTCACAATAGCCCAAGCATTGCCAAAATGTGACCCTGCATCTCAGTGGGACCTCAGTGCAGCCGCTTGGAGCTCTCAAACACACAAGTTCTGAACAACATAAATCAATTTTCAGTGGACTACACTGTAAGTCAAGTTTGGTCAAGGCAACTTCAGAGGAATCGGTTTTTTTAAATCTTTGGTCTAACAGTTACAGTAGAAGCAATTTCTATAAAATAAAAGTAATGAACTAAAGAAGGATCATAACAGAAACAGAGACACTGAGACCAAAAAAAAAGGAACAATAACAGCAAAGATCACATCATGCTTTTAAGAGAAATAGGGACCACTGCATGGAACCCTTCCTGTGCACTGCACACAAAGCCCATGGCCATGGGTGGTCGAGAACAGAGACTGACGTTCAATGTAGAGCATTCCCTTTGTCTCCCTGCCCCCCCCCACACACACACACACACACACACACACGCAGCCCCTTGCATGGTCAGGTAGTGATCCCAACAGGAGTAATTGGCAAAGAGGAGGGCGGCACAAGATGAGCAGCGCGAGTCCCTCAGCGAGCAGCCCGCCAATCAGCAGTAAGTGACAGGTAGCTGGACGGGCTCAGAGTCAGACAATGGGCCCTGCGCCTCGCTGGCTTCCATCCAGCGCTCGTCAAAAGGGGGGATGTGTGTGGAGCCTTTTCATGCCTCCTTGTCCTTAATCGTGGGCTGGATATCGTGAGACGCATGACCCATCTGGCGACACAAAACATGCCCCGCTCACAAAACGGGGCAGACCTTTTAATGTCATTCTGACAGAACAAGCGTGATCAAAGCGCGGGTGTTTTGCAGTTGCACAATGAGCCTCCTGCGATTCCTGTCATCTTTGAGTAATGTGGAAGACTGGCTTTTTCTGCCGGCAGTAACGAGGGTGACTGTACACAACGGTTGCTCATTAAATTTCCTTAGCACATCAGGCACAACAGTTTGGCAAAGTAATTGTAAATTAGAGAGGCACAACCACAAAATATGACCTGCGCCTTACAGGAGCAACTGAAAAAACTCTATTTTTTATGGTGATAAAGGAAATAAAATCAGACTTGATCTACAACTATAGAGGAAAGGAGTGGTTAACTTTCTACGCAGGATCATCTTGCGTGTGGTTTGCCTTTTGTGCCATGGTACTGAGTTTTGACACTTTCCTAGGTAGTGTGCAAATTGGATAAAAAAAGGAACAATATACAGGTTGCTCTATTTCATCCCCTGCTGGTCACTGGTGGAAATTCACTGAGTGGAGATCTCAAACGTCACTTACAGAGAAAAGAAAATGTGACCAGAAACCTCAGGGGACACTTTTTCAACAATTAAAGAAATGTTACTCCCAAAAAAAAAATTAAATAAAAACAAATCTATGTTTTTCTTTGCACTAAGAAATATTTCAACCAAAAACAGGATAGTTTAATTGATCTTTCGTTATTGATTTGCTTCCCTTTTCATTGACCTGTTCTTCTTCCAAAAGTCTGGAGCACATTAAACACAAAAGTGTGAGGTTCACCTACGTTTCCACAGCATATCACAGCACATGGGTTTAAGCAGAGCCTTTCTCAGAATACTCTTCAAATGCCAAAAAAGTGTAATTCATGTATATAAACTGAGTAATGAATGGAACCAAATTCAGAGTGAAGCAAGACCTAAATAAAAGCTAACGGTCCTTTCTTACTTCACCAGGAAAAGACCCACATCACAAGAAGCCAGGCATAAAACACAAAAGTTTCTGGAAGCTAAACATCACTGAAGCACTGAAACTGCTGAGTCTGCATTTAGCGGCCCTGACAGGAGCTTCCTCCTCAAATGCGCCCACACTCACGGGTTCATCTGAGCAAGCAGCATTGCTCCAGTGCGCCTTCTTACCCCCCCAGCGACTGCCCACGCTGTGACCCTTTGCCAAACATCTGAGCCTAACACTACAACCGTGGACTGCGAGCCCCAAGCGTGTCTCATGGACTGCACGCGGACTTCCCACACGAACGCTCGGCATCTCGTCGGCGTGGCCGCGCAGCGGCTCGGTCACCTGACAGACTTCGTAGAGCAGCTTGTATTGCTCCTCTGGCTTGTGCAGGGTACAGAGGCTACATCCCATGGTGAACGGTGGTCGCCACACGGCTGGCTCTCCCCTCAGGCCCTCTGGGATGCGTGTCGTTCCCTTGGCACAGTTGGCGTGGCGGGGGCGGAGGTTATGGTGGCGCCCCGTGCCACCTGCTCTCTGGCTCCGGCTCTCTCTCCCTTCTCTCTCACAGTGGAGAACAGAAGGGCTTACGGAGGAGGACTCACAGGAAGGCCGGGGGAACCGCCGCTCAGCGCTCTGCGGACTGGAGCGTGCTCTCTCTCTCTCGTTCACTCACACTCACTCTCTCCTCCCTGTCTTGCTCAGTCACTCAGCTCAGCCCCCTCCTCTACACTCTTCTTCATTCAAGTCACCAGCGCAGCCCCGCGCTGCTGCCTATATACACCCGCTCATGCATATTAAGCACCCCCTCCTCTGCTGTGCTGAATATTCATGAGCTGCCTGATAGGGGGGCTGTAATTGTACGTTGCAGCATATGAAGTTTCATTAATTAACAATCATTGGTGCTTTGTGGCGAGGGCCGATGGGAGGCACGGAGGTGTCTTGCGGCTCGTGCAAACACGGCCCTCTCGTGTGGTCAGACACGCTCGTCAGCTGCCAACAATCGCCGATTTGGGAAAACTGTGTAAACATCAATTTATCAGACAGATCAAGTGAAAGGGAGAGGACTGAAAGGCCGAAAGGACGGGAAAATTAACATCATAAAGAGCTCACGAGCGTTCTTCAGCTTGCCCTTTAATGTTTTTAATGTATTAAAGTGACATTGCGATCAGAAGTAAAAATATCACACACTGTCAGGCGTGTCTCTGACCTCTTTACATCATGGACAAGGAGGACCAAGGAGGACAAGGGGGTCACTTAAAAGTGTAAAGAGATGTCAGCATCTGTACAGCTTCGTGGGAATTGCCACGCATGTGTTTTGCCTGCGATCATTAGCCACTGTCCCTCTGGGTTCTGCTGGGCGGAGCTGACCTGGTCCCCTGCGTTAGTCTGCCCTGTGAAGCGACTCTGATGCCCTGTTATTAGCTCCAGACGCAGTTATCGCCCCAGCTACCTCAGCCCAGCCTCGGTGACCCGGCTTGATGTCGCTTGAGTTTTAAATCCATCAGTTAGACAGGAAATGAGGAACATATAAGTGCGCTCATGATGTTGGACCGAGAGTTTGTTTGTCAATTATGTGCCACTAATTCATTTTCAAGAGAAAACGAGGTAGGAACCTGAAGAGTGTAAGAAGTGACCCACATATGTACGTCATTTCCTAAGTAAAAGATCTTTCTCATCTTTAAACTCACTTTATTGCTATTAAGTACTATCACACTTATGCAGACTTGCTCTAAAGAGCCCCCCTACAATCGACTCTTATTTCAGACACGAAGTATGTTTAATTTCACAGAATCCCCGTTCACAGGAAACCGGTTTGGATCACAACTCAGATAAAAGATTTCCTGCCACAGTATCAGGACCCCTTGGTCCTGCTATAAGCATCTCAAAAGCCAGATGTGTTACAGTTGTTAATCTTTCATATATTTGCCTAGTTGCTGTTTGCAGTATAGCAACATATCAAAAGAATATTCAACTTAAGCTTTCAGTTTAAGTTTTCATTCATGTCAGTCTTTGAATTTTCTTACATGATTTCATAATGATTTGACACCCACGGGTGATAAGAATTTCTATTCCTTAAAGATCCTAATTTTAAATTTGTTGATCCTTTGCAGCAGCTTGTAGCTATCAATAATGACAAAAAACTGACAACATAACCAAAAGGCAAAAAGTAAATAATGTTAAACACACATAAAGCTTTGGTTTACCATGAAGAGAATTGCAGCACATATGTGCTTAAGCTAATGTGTGTAGCGTGACCTGCAGCTCTCCTGCCTTGTTTGAGCCGGCACTCACTCAGATGGATTCCAGGTACCAGGTGCCACTGACAGTCATCTCTAGCAAGGAGACCGCTCATCCCTAGTGAAAATGTAGCCAGTGATTAACGTGCGAAAACGATCACAGTGCTCGCTTAGTCACGTCTACTGCAGCGAGAAAACAAGCCAGCGACACGAGGTAAACTCACTCTGGTCCTGCTGAGCTGCAGGAAAGTAGCCTCTGTGACACCACACACAGCACATAACGGATCGGGGACCCACGGATCGGGGACCCACGATTTGTCCATTTAATTTCCCGTTGCCGTGCCAACCGAGTGTTTCCATACTCTGGGATGTGCCTCTGAAACCAGCTCGTTCGGTAAACGCGCTTCAGAAGGCAGTTGGGACCAGGGGCTCGGGAGAAACGAGCAGAACAGCAGCAAACAATTAATTACCGGCGAAAATATCCCTGAGCCCCGGTGCCAGTAACGAGTCAAACCAAAGGTACTGATGTAATCTACCTTGTTACCACAACTGCCAGACAGAGATGCAGTGGGTGGACAGTACCTGGGGACCACCAGTGGCTTGTCCGCCCTGCCCCCCCACCTTCCAAATCCAAATTAACCATCGGATCCTCTGAAGTGCTCTATTGCAGTGTGAACTGCATGCTCTGTGGAATCATTCATATTCATAAGCCTCTATTTAACTCCTGCTGCTCCCCCCTCCACCTCCAAGCCCTGCCAGCCAGAGTTAAACTGTGTGCGTCAGTTTTATCGAACGGTGCGCTGCAGGATCGGCACAACGCCGCCGTCGACGCTGAAGAACTGTCTAGCTGGGACCCAAACTGCTTTGGCGCTAAACTCAAGATACCAGTTCAGAAAATAGATCCACAGCTTCCCATTGGCTGGACCTCCTTAGTTCTCATTGTTCTGCGATGCGGACATGGTTTTCAAAAGCACATGCAAACATCTGCCTCACCGCATGCTTCACACGGCTGAAGTAATAGTGATTTAATGCTTTGTGGCAGTGCCTTAGATTGGTATTACCAAAATGGTTTCATTTTACGAGGGTTAAGCTAATATTAGAGGCATTTTTATGAGAAAGTACGTGAGGAATTTACCACCTCTGAATGGAGCGTGTGCTTTTACGCAGGAACTCCAGGCTAAGCGTTAGTGTGGATGTGAAGGTGCAGGCTGACCCTGGTGTTTTCAGCTCATACGGGGAGAATGTCATGAGGCTGGGCCTTATTACTGTGCAGTCTGGTTATACAATGTGGCCGCTCAGATTTCACACGGACGCTGACAAAGCTGGTCCAGGGAAGTATTAACTGAATGCTCGTCTCACAAGACCTGGGTTCGTGGCAATTTGACAATGTTGCCCTGGGGTTTCATGTTGGCTGTTAAAACGAAAATCTGCAAAGCACAGGATGTAGTCTTATACTCCATCTCTATAATCTATCCGTCAGTCTGTCCCCCCTGAGAAATAAGTGATGTACTAGGTGTTTACATTAAATTCCCATTTTAATCTTAAAGCCCCTCAAGACTCACGTGTTCTCATCTCCAAATAAGTAATACTAGGCCATAGGTCCTCACAAGCCCCCTGTGTGCAGCTGCACACTGAGTGTTCTGCTCCTCCAGCTCGCCCTCCTTGTGTCCCTCCTTCTGTCCCATCAGACAGTATCTATGCGGTAATCCTGCAGACCCTTAAAACTCATCTATAGCAGCTGGGTACTGCTTCTTAGCACCAGTCAGGATTAGTCATGAACATAGACACCTGCTGCAATCCCATAATGGAAGGAATAACAAAATGGGGGGCGGAGACTGGGTGAAGCTGTAAGAGACTGTGAGAGAGTGTATCACAGTGTGAAAATATTGGAGAATGTGAGACAGCTGAGACAGTGTATCACTGTTAATTAAACACACTGTGTATCACTGTGAGAGACTATGAGACAGTGTATAACTGTGAGAGAATGTGAGACAGTGTATAACTGTTAAACAGTGACACAGTGTATCACTGTGAGAGACTGTGAGACAGTGTATAACTGTGAGAGAATGTGAGACAGTGTATAACTGTTAAACAGTGACACAGTGTATCACTGTGAGA
>JABJVR010048017.1:11562-25757 GCA_025773905.1 Chitala chitala
GACTGTGACACAGTGTATCACTGTGAGAGACTGTGACACAGTGTATCACTGTGAGAGACTGTGAGACCAGAGGGAAAACACTATATTCTATGACGGGTCCCTAGAGAGGTATATCTATTATCTGGCATGAAGATGCAGTGGATCACAATTTCTACATCTCCATCAAAGAGAAGGTGGGAGGATAGGGGTGTGGGGGGTGAGGTGAGGGGTACCCTAATGAGCCATATAACAGAATGCCCACAAACTGCTCTCTCTGGGCTCAGTGTCCGTCCCTGGCACCACCATGCACATAATCCGTCAAGCAGCTGTCAACTACAAGGGCTTATTTACACTCACACAAAGGGTCCAAATGCCTGTGACAGACATGAATGGCACACAAATCTAAATAAAATGCATTTATAATATTTTAATTGGAGGGAATAAGCTAATAATGCCATATCTGTCAGTGAAACACAGTAATGAGTGCATCTGTGGACACGGCTCAGTGGGGGTTGGCAGCTTGAAGGTCTCAGGATGCTGTTAAGACCTCGTGGGATAGCGTAATGCGATAGAGCACAACAGATGTTTACAGGGAAGAAAGTAGAATCCAATAAACTCTCCGAAGCTGCTGTCAGCTATTAACAGTTAATGCAGGCGTAATTACGCCCTTCACAATGGTATATGTGCAGCAGTGAAGGAAAGTGAAATTAATGCACAATTTTGGAAAAATATACATGTGCTCTTCTAGGACTAAAAAAATGCACAATCAGCATTACCAATAACAGGACAAAATGCAATTTAGCCACCTGAAGGGTGTTGTAAAATTTTAGGAATTTAGCCCAGTTGAAGTGAACATGTTAAAGCTTTAAGTAGCTACACGGCCCTACCTGAGACGCAGCGCTGTGACTATGCCAGACAATGTGTTTCAGTCTGGACAAACACAATAAACGAATGAACAGACTCTTTCAGACTCCTGCTCTAATGTCAGAGGAAGTGGAATAGCACATAAACCATAAAGATGGATTTGAATATAAATAAATTAGAGGGGGTTGGGGAGAGCAAATTAACCTGGCTGCGGTAAATAGATTCCCCAGACCTGGCTGACAGACTTAATATGTCTTTGGTGCTGACGGCCCTTCAGCGCATTAACGACGGACCTCTGGTGAAAGCAGAATTAGTGAATATAATAGAGGCACTAAAGTCCTGACCTAACCTTTGGTACAATAAAGGCAGAAAGGTAAACGTCCATAAAGGGACACAAAAAAAACTATTTACGGTTCATTATCTAAATGCCATGACATTCCTGCTGCAAGTAACTCATGCTGGTTGTCAACAGAGTTATTATGCTGGATATTAAAGGGTTCACATTTCACCTGTCACTACACGTGCCAGGTCGGGGACTGCGACCCACGATGCATTGCTGCTTCTTTCTCCCTGTACAGCGAGGGGTCCAGAGAGAAGCAGACTAGTTCTGTCACGTCAGACACACCACCAGTGGTCCTGTCACTCTGAACGTCAACCTCCCCCAACAAGGTTACATGTAAGGTTGCAGAAGTAACTCAATCAGCTTTGACTGAGTGAAGATGACAGAACTCAGGCTGAGGCCTGACACCGTTTGGTGCTGAGTTACTGCCTTCCCGTTCCACCTATTACCCCTTATTTCCATGGCTACCTCTCATTACATTACCCTGCCTTTAGAAATGAGAGGATCGACTGGGGGGAGTTTGCGGTTGTCTCATTGACAGGAGAATGGACGGCGTGACTGATGCTCCACAAGTCTGACAGCCTCCTAGATCACTGTAATCTGGAAAAGTGGTCCACAGTGGATGACAGGCAGCGACGGCAGTTCATACAGACAACGTTTTCATTCATCTGCCACTGTTAATAATCACATGGCCCTTCACATATGAAAATTGCTATGTTCAGCAATGTAAAAACATACCAGTGAGACACATGTACAACTTTGATGTATTCAGTGCCTAGGTGTTCAGTAAAGCACATTTGTGACAGCTGGTGTTATATAATTACAGAAGAGCGGGAAAACGCATGTGAGGGATGTAGCACATATAAACATGTAAGGAGAGCTAAACATCAGAATAAAGCTGCTCTTACTTCTGTCCCCTACGTGTTTGCTCTGAGACTCTCGGTCTTTTAGTGTGAGCTGGTTCTAGCAACAGCTTCTGAAGTTGGGACGGTACATGTGCAGGAGGGGATGGGTGTGGGGTCTGTAAGGATGTCTTTGTGTATAAGGCTGCTCAAAAGTCTCTTTACTCTTTCAAAAGCTCCCATCCCGTAGAGTTGCTGCTCATGTTTGATTACACCATTTTAAGTTCTAGGCTGCACGCACGCACGCACACACACACACACACACACACACACACACACACACACACACACACACACACACACACACACACACACACAGAAAACTACATTTTATTGAATGACTGCATACCTTTTCATTTCTTTGAAAAGAAAATGAAGGAAGACCAGACAGAAGGAGGACCTTACTGCAGTGTTAGGGCCGAGGCCCGCTCAATACTAACAGTCACTGGAGTTGTACAGACTTACAGCCCTGATGGTGTGTTGGGGGAGGCACTGAAACAGCGTAACACTGCTGTGCTGAATTGCGCTTAACATTGAACAAATGTCTCTTCAACCTGAGACAGTGGGTGCTTCTCACTGACCCCTCCAATGCCAATTAATTACAATCATTTGTAGTTCTTCAGTGCCACTCAAAATCAGCCTCCAGCTGCCATAGATGTGGTGAATGAATGACCGTAACCTAGAACTATTTAAAACTTCCAGAGTGTAGCTTGGGGGTCCATCACACACATACTAATCACAGCAAAAAAAAAAAAAAAAACTTAAACTGAAAAATCACGTGACACAGTCACATGACAGTCAGCTTCCAGTAACACAAAGCATTTTTCTCCCTCTTCTGGGAGCTCCAGCAGCATCCCTACGCACTGAAGCTAAACGGACCAGAGGTCCCAAGGGTGTGACTTCAGCCTTGTTAAAGGCACATCCCTCAGTTTCCCGGGCTCCATCAGACCTCCCAGCTCTCTGGCCCCGATCCTGTCCTTCACCTTCACTAGCAGGACATGTCCGTTTGTGACAATGTGACCCCATTTCGGCTATAAGTAAATTGAATATCCCTCCTCCAGCACATCTAAGGCCCATTCATCAAGGCCAGTGTTCCAGCTTGCCTCCGGAACACCAGTACTTAAAAGGGCGCTGCTTCTCAGCGAGTCGAGGCTAATCCGTTTACCCGCGACGAAAAATAAATTTGTAACAGTTGGTATTACTGAACTTTCAGAACTGAAGTTCTCTATTTTTAATGACTAAGGAACTGCTAAGTAGAAGTGGGTCTTGATGAGCACTGAATCCATATGTCATAGTCATATTCTTAAAAACAGACTTTTGTTGAAGTTATATATGAGGAAATCTTTTATGTCTGTCGCACTCTTTCAGAAAGCAAGCCTTGTTTTCACATACCACCAGTCTGCTTAATTCTTAGTGTTTAAAATGTGTACATATTTATACATGTTCCATTGAAACCGCAAAACAAATTAAACAACAGACAACCACATGTTGTAAGAGTATGGAAAATTAAGCTTGTGTGTAGAGCCTCTGAAATGTCAAACAGGTTCCGAAATGGGAAAATGACAAGAGTGCAGGTTTCTTAATAGAGTCCATACGGAGCAGCCTGAGATGTGTTATTAGGAGAAACATAATTCTCTTTAAGTGCTATTTTCAGCACAGAAGCAGCACAAAGACATGTGTTTGTTTGAAGATAATAAGCCCCGTGTATTTTACCCAATCTTTTTTTTTTTCCAGACTATCCAAAAAAAAAAAAAGCAGCCAATGGGAGATTGGGGGGTAAGCAGGAATGCACGCCCAGTTCAGAGGTGTCGGGGCCTGTCATTTTCCACCAATTGAAACTTCATTTGTACTGGGGTGCACGGTGAATGCTGTCATTATGAAGTACTGCAGCGTGTCGCTGAAGTGGTGCTGGGAGGGGGGGGGTGTGTGCCAGAGAACACTGGACAGAAACACAGTCCAGGCAATCAGCACTCTCTCAACAAAGAGATGGCAGGAAGGAGATGAGGAGAGAGGTAAAACACCCGGCCACAGGTGAAAGGTAAGCAAACACTGTGCGTTGTCACAATATCCTGCCTGTGATGCAGACTTCAAAAGGAATTTGGTGATCTTACGTCCAGTTTGGCTGAATGCCAGGTAACCTTTTGCTAAGGTGCACTGTTGTGCAGGGGTAAGCATCAAGCAAGTACCAAACCCTGGACACCATGAACCATTGTGCCAAAAACTGTCTGTACTTGGTACGTCTCTCCTTATAACATTAGTCTCAAAAATCCTGTACTACCTTCTGTCTTTGCTCTGGCACCAAAGCTAACACACTATGACAATGAAAGAATGTATCTTCAGTTACTGTCCTTTATACTGAAACATCAAGCCTTAAAAAATACATCCTATACGTCTCCATTCTGAACATTTTATTAACATGGTTAGAGTGCTGCATAACCATACAGTGTTTCTTTGCTGAGGGCCAGTAGTTGTAACTTTGTATCTCATAACAGAATTGATGCAGAATGACAGAAGAACACAAGATGCAAGACAGGAGAAAGCAATATCATATAACTGCCATGTTTGCAGTAAGCAGTCTGGTCTTCCTCCTGCAAGAACAGTACAACATGCAACCTTACAAAGACATGTGAGAGTCCTTCCCTCAGCGAACTCACGAGAAACAGACAGAACGACATCTTGGGCAGTGCAAGTCACCCTGAGGTCCTTTTAAATTGGTTTTCTCCTGCCATTTGACCAGGGCAGATTTTTAACTCTGTTAATGACCCCAAACATCAATTAGCAAATTAAAGCTCTAACCCAATCAGGCTAGCACTTAGACGCACTTAAACCAGCTGTTAGCACTGAAAGGGTCTGCCTCATTTTACAGTAGAATGGCACGCTGAGGAGGACTTTCACCTTGTTTGTGTTCCTGGGAGCTGAAAGCGCTCTCTTTCTATTATCTTTGCCTATGACATCTTCGCAGGAGCGATATGAAAACATCAAAGGGAAGGAGAGAGTGCCTTCTGATTTTTTTCTGCACTCACTGAAACACTGAAGTACCCTGTCCCTGCGGTGCACAAAGTAGAGATGTTCCTTCTCAGAATGTAATTGGCCGAATCCGGCATTGTTACCTTTACGTCTCATTCGCTTAGCACGCCTTTCTGCGGTGGGCCGTGTACTTGTGGCGACAGGGGACAATGTCCAGCAAAACGCAACAGCGGCTCAGACGGCCAGCGCTCGGTGTAATCGCCTAATACCTCGGTTTATGTGTTATGTAAGGTACCCCCGCAACCCTGGTTTAGTAGCATGCCCCTACGTCTCCCATGTGTTTTGGCTGGTTCTCCGACTGCAGCAACCTGTCACCTCGTATTCCCCAAAGTGCTCCACTTCCCACCGCTCTGCAGATCTTTGTAACAGTTTTTCAATTACCGTGCCACAGCACAAAGGGAAGAAAAAAGCTTTGCTGTAATTCAATAATGTGACAAAGAGGTAGCGGGTGCGTGCGTTGTGCCCGCTCCTTTGTCCCACGGCGGCTGAGTGACGGGGGCGTTTCTTCTGCCTCTCCTGGGTCCCAGGGGCTGGCTGGTAGTTGCTCCGCAGTTGTCACTCAGATCCGTGGCACAAAGGCCCTCCGGCTTTTGGGAGGCGTCTGTGAGATCAGTTGAGGTGAGGGGTCTTCATCCACGAAAGGGTTTGTCTCTGGGTGAGGTCGACTGTGGAGGGTGCAGGGCCACCATTCAAGCCACCAACTTGCACCTCAAACCAGAGGACATTGCATCTTTGTTCTGATCACGGGGACATCCAAATCGTTAAGTCGCTCTATTAATCCAGACTGTAAATTCTGAGTCTGTACAAATGACAGTTAGTTGTTTGCTTGCTTTTACCTTGCATCTGTCCAAAAACCACTCATAAGTCCATGTGCTCACACTACCCTTCTCTTGGCTTCATTACAGATACACTGCACAGTTTCACTAATGTGAAGGATTGATGAGTATTCCCCACCGCAGGAAAAAAAAATCCATTTTACTGATCATTGATGAACATGAAAAGCCATTACGTGCCAATCAAGTTTTCCATCCTTTCAGAATAATGAACAGCCCTCCGACTGGGGGAAGGGGATTATTGCCTGACCTGACCCATGTGCTTAAAGAAGAGATAACATTAAATGAGCTAACTGACTGCTTTTAAATAAATGACAAGTAAAATTTATGAGATGTATATCCCTCATTGTAAACTTGTAACCAGTGGAAAACATGGCCATAAAGACATAAGCAGTAAAATAATAACATTTGTGTGGAGCAGAGGTACTAAGGAGATTTTATAATGGAACAGATGAAAGAACCTGTGCCGTGTGAATGTTCTCTGGCCTTTAGTAGGTTACAGTGAAGTCCGGCATCAGAAACACTGGTCAGTAATACTGAGGCTAGAGAACAGAGCAATGATTTATAATAACCGCACAACCTCATGCATCCCGAACAGAGCAGAGGGACACTGCTCTCCACTTCGATAGGGCCCAGGGACAAGTCCAGGGTCCAATGTAAGACTGCAGATATCCAGGTCTGTGGTCAGAGGCACACTGGATGTCTTCGTTCTGTTTGTGTTCAGGAGGCAATTGCAGTGCTGTCTCCTGTGTTAAAGCAGGCTGCCTGTCTGGGCACGGGTGTGAGTTCTACAAGCCCTCTCCAGGTCAGTGAAAATGGCAGGGAGTCATTAGGTGCCACTTGGGAATGGCTCCTGGTCACCTGTTATTTTGTGCTGAGAACTGATGGGACCTCGTTAGCGGACTCCGCTCTACTCTGACACCGTTTTCGTGCCCCGCCACACATCGAAACCATAATTACACAGACAGGTGACTGCCAGTTTAAATCCACCGGAGACGCAATTTAAAACAACACACACACACACACACACACGCACGCACGCACGCACACGCAACCACATGCATGCATGCACAAACGTGCATACGCACACGCACAGACATGGAGACACACATACGTGCACTCCCGGGTAGACCAGCCGATTGTGTGCACAAGAAAACTGCAAAATGTTCTATTTACAGTGATGTAACGTGTAGAAATTGGCATTTACAGCCTGACATTATCCAGGTGCTCGGTGGATGCTTTGCTGAAAACTACTCGCACATCTTGCCAAACCTGCTTCCACTTCAGCTGTTAATTCAGTCAAATATACATTAACGAGCGTACTGCACACTCCTCTCCGGCACCATTCCTTCCAAAACGCCGCCGTGCTTTCTGCTCGGTGCTCACCACTATGACCAATGAGTACACATTTACGTCTTCGAGGGTGTTGCACACATGTAAACGATAGACTGTTTCCTCCAGTCACCAAGGTAGCCCTGGATGACTTGCAGGACATCAGTTCCATGTGTAATAAGAAAGCCAGGGTCCCACTGAGTGCAGTTTCACATGTGCTCGTGAGTCATTTCCACACATTATGGAACAGGAGCGTCACGTAACATGTCAAGGTGCCAATTCAGACATTTGCTTAGACGCACATCTATAGATGAAGACTCAGATTTCACTGACCCGGGTCACCTGGCTGTGTACAGAACAGGGCAGTGTCTAGACTAGCACAAAGAGTTGCTGTCTCAAATGGGATGACCACAAAACTCAAGCAATTGAATGAACCCTAGATGGTGGACGAGTAATTATAAGGGGAGCCGGCAGCCTGGCACACACCATAAGCACTGCACAGGTCTGTCGCCAAGGATACGCAAGTGGTTATTGGCGGTTACTATGGTATTCAGTTTCCTAAAAGTGCTCTGTGTGCTTGCATCTCTGAAAGCAAAGGTTTCTCAAGATGTCTTTTAAGGGCATCCTACCATTCCCATTTGCTCTTTCATGTTCCAGCGATAAAACGGTCCACGAAAAAGTGCAAGTGCTGTGAACAAGCTGTTGACATTTCATGTGCCTCCTCCTCCTCCAGGTGAAGAACAACCTGTGAAGCACTGACCCTTCCAAAGCCCACACTCTTTCTTACTCTTCCACAGGGCCTGCAGCATTTCCTCAATCAAAACAAGACAACATACTCGAATTTCACATCGCTTAAGCATTAAAATGTGCATACACTGTCTCTAAAAAGGTTCACGCATACATAATTTGAAATTATAGACCTACAAAGTACTTTATGAAAAGAAACTAATTTAACAGAACTGCCGAAAAGCTTGAGAACTCATTTTTGACCTTTGAATGTATTCTTAAGTAGTCTCTTACTGAAAGAAAACTTCATTTTCTTCAGAGTCCTCAAAACTGGACCAATCATGTAAATGTTAGCAATTTAAGAAAAACTGCTAACCATGGCTTTACAATTATACAGTACTTTTTTGAAATCAGCATAATGATAGACAAGGTAAATTAAGTTACTTCATTTCTCCTTATTCAAGATTAGAAGGTAAGGGATTTTAAATATTCAAATCTTAAGGCAAAATCAGGCGAATCATTAGCTTCAGAACATTTTGAGCCCATTTTTTCAAACAGGTCAGCCTGCTTTAAACAACGGTTCGTTTTATTTTACAGTACATTTTCCCGGCTTCAGCTGCTTTCGCTGAAGGTTCCAATTAAATAAAACCGAGCTGCTCTCCAAATTAGGTACCGGAGTGGGGAGGGGTAGGTGCAAAATGCGATTACTAGAGTTTGTGATGCATAATGCCACTTTTGATGTGTAATGAGTGCGCGGCTCAGGTGAATTAGCACTTCTGTGCCCTGTGCACACTCTCGTAATGAGATTATCAGAGGGAATCAGAGACCGTGCAGAAACGTCAGGACTGAACAGCGTTGAATGAACTGGTACAGGAACTGGGATCTGAACTGGGACGTGAGGGCTAACGCTGGGGGTGACGCTAACTGTAGTCCTGGTCTGCAGCTGTGGAGCATCCCAGGCCACAGGCCACATCACCATGCAAGGTCTGAAGACATTTAAGGACCACAATACTGCCTCTCCACGATACAGCAAAGCTTGAAACATGGACAACGAGGTAAACTAAGTTCCTTCCAACTACTATGTCACCGCCACAGTTCGCTGAAGCTTCTCGTTTCTTGCTTCTCAAACGAGGAGCCCTGAGACTCCATCTGAGCAGCACGAGACGCCGGAGCTCTGCAGAGCACTTTTGTTGAGAACTGGGCACCACTGTGGCCTGACGCTCTCCACACTAAGAGGCTTAGTGTCTGGTGTAGAGGGGGCACATGACCGCCTGCCTCCAGCTTGACAAAAGGGGGTCACTGTGAGCTCCCTGTCCCACTGCTCGGCGAGCTGCAAACCCTCATGGGGCACAACAGGTGAGGAGAACACGTTTTATCCTGCCACCCCACCATCCATTTTCACCACCAACTTCAGATTGGACAGCTTTCTTCTTAATCACTGCACGGCCTGCAAAGCTTTCACTGCTGCTATATATATATAATATATATAATACCACATATCATATATATATGCTAACAAATTATATGCTCAAGTATAAAGTGTGTTATATAGAGATAAGATAAACTTTTTAAAATAAATCTTCTGTGAACCAGACCCGGAAAAGCACACAATACATGTTGAACAACATCAGGGCTGGTACGGTCTCTTTCACTCCCTAACATTTTCCATATAAGCTTCTCATAGACAACAATCTGGATCTTAAAAACATAGAAATAGTCTTATATTACCAAAGCTTACAGCTATGTGCCAAAACTTTTTTTCAAACTGCGTTCTCTATCGGACCCTGTTTAGTGTCACACTAGCCTGGTATATATGTTGTACATTTATACATTCCACTTTGTAATGTGTAATTATATTGTCTCGAGCTATGGTGCTCTGTTCACTGTGTTCCTGGCTGGCTAATTGTAATTATCTGTGTCTTCCTTTTTATGTTTATGCTTAATATTTCTATGACCATTAGCACCACAACAAATTCCAAGTACATGTAAAATGCATTGTGGTTAAAACCGATTTTAATTCTGATGTACAAAACGAGATCAGAGACAGAAGAGGTGTTTTGTATGGTAAGAGGCTGAGCAAATTTTATTGTGTTATACTGCCACCTACTGACACTGTTTATTACAACAGACAAATGACAGCATTTTGAACACATCTGAAAACAGCTGTAAAGAGTACGTAAATTATGGAATTATGGATTCTAGTTTCTTTTGGTAGCACTTTGTTTTCCACTGCAGAGAGTACCCCCTCAATGCAGCTGGTTGCCACAGTGAGGATTGGTGGAACTGCATGTTATGGGTTGTCCCATCTAGCGCTTGATGGATTCTTTTGTCCGCAGCCAGAGGAACATTTGCACCTCTTCATTTCACCACAGCGCAGTAAAGCAAGCTACCATATATTCAATTTATATAGATTAAGATAATAAATAAATAAATAAAATGGCTACAGTGAGTAGATTACATCTGCTGGCTATTTAAAAATGGCAGGTGTGTTCAGGGCGGCATGATGACGCAACGGTAGTGCTGATTTTGTCCGAACAATCGGTAGTCTGCAGTGTTTACATGTCACCTTTTGGTATCGCCTCAGCTCTTTTGGAGCGTCGACAGAGGCGACACAGAGTACCACATACCAGGTACTGTGCACAACGTTTACTTGATAGAAAACCAGAAGTCAAGTAGAGTTGAATCAAGTTAAGTCAGTACCTCGTGGTGGAAAAGGGCCATATGTGGATAGTTCCCTCCCTCCCTCTCTCACTCTCTGTCTCTCTTTCTCCCTCCCTCTGCCCCCCTTTCTCTCTCCTTCTCTCTCCCTCTTTCTCTCCATCTCCCTCTCTCTCTCACTCCTCCCCCACTTCTCTCCTTACTTGGTTCTCCAACTTTCACCATTTCCTCCCTTTGCTATTGCCATTTCCCACCTTCGATTCTCCGCATTATTACAAATCTTTGTTGTCCAGCCAGTGACTTCATCCAAGGAGGCATGTGTGCTTTGGAGAGTAAGTCTCAACGGGCCTGTGTAACAAACACCGAGAAGCACAACACAACCATAGTTAACGTGGTATGTCCAGTAAAATTCACTTCACAACCATAAATCATAAGAGCATGGAAAGGCCTGAGATTTTCACATATCAGTCTGGAGCAGAGCAAGCACACCCTGCTGTCAGGAAACACCCACACATAGTACGTCCCTGCCAGTAGGGCCCACAAAGCCCTGGCCACTCCCCACTGATACACACCGTAATTAAGCAGCCGTAATTCACGCCTCCTCTCCCAAAACAGCCATCATTGTGTTACCTGGGGCCAGGCAAGGTACAACAATATTGGCATAACAGTATGGGAATTGAGGCAGAGGCATCTGACTGGGATTTGCAGAGAAACAGGCAGCCTGTGCCTAAACACAGTACAGATGCTCAGCCGTGTCCTAAAAGGAAGGACTGGGGAAAGCCTAGACCAGCTACATGCTGATGGGTGAATGTAATGGATGTGAAAGTGTTGCCATGTGAATCCCACAATAGTTAAGACAAGAACACGATTAGTACGCTGAGCTAGGGACTTGGGTCTTTGGCTCAGCAGGCTAATAGTCTTGTCTGGTAACCCTGTCCGAGCCATGAGGTTGTGAGTTTGTGTCCCACTTGCCCCTTTATCAGGAGGATACAACACTTGGCTAACAAGACCCCTGTGCTAACAGCTGACAAAAGTGGGGGGGGGCTTAAACAGACCACATGTTTAAACACAGCTCAGTCTCAAGGGGCAGCAAATGTCTCCACCCATGCTCTCCAGCACATGGTACCTGTGCTGAATCCCCTACTCTCTTCAAATCACAGAAAGGAGAACTGTCCCCAAATCATCAGGAAGGTTCACTGTGGTTTAAAGACACATATTCAATCTAATCTAATCTAATCTAATTGGAACAACTTTCTATTGCACTGGCCTGGGGAGGGGCATGTCCTGGGTATCAAAAATTCCCATGTTTATACTTGAAGGTCACTTTTGAAACCAGCCCCAGGGAATGCTGGGAAATGTCTAGATTACAGGAACAGCTGCCGAACGATGCGCTATCTGCAATGGCACCCCTCAATATTCACCTGACCACCCTCCAGCCAACTGGAGCTCATCGCCAGGCTTGAATACCAATCAGCAGCAGTCAAGAGAAGAAAAAAACATAAAAAAGAAGTAAAAAAAAAAAAGAAAACAGAGCAGCAAAAGCCTGCCAGTGACTGACACAAGGCTGTGCATTAGCAGCCTAATGGAGTTTGGTGCCTGTTTCGTCCTGCTGCCCCTGCTCTTCGGCTCCCCCCCGATCCTCGGCATACCTCCGCCACGACTCAGCCGTGTTCATGGGCTCAGGCGCCTCACACCAGATACAAGGCACTCACACACACTGAGACGGGAGAGGGTGTAGGCTCAGGGTTCTCACTGATATGGTGTTAAACCCGCATGCCTGCCTTGTCGAGGCTGACGAGCAACAAGCCAGCCTTTCATTACCAGCTTCATAAAACACTACTAAACAACACTTTTTTGTCTTTATGAAAACATTTACATGGCACCACAGCACTTAAGATATTTTACTTCCCTGACAAGTTTGTTACAAAATAAACAGGAGACATTCGTGTGGTAGAAAAAATAACAGTCCCAACGCAGTGATAAATCAGACCAGAATGCCAAGACATGCCAACTAAGTGTGCTTAACAACAGAAAGTGTAAAAGAGGGAAAAAATCATCTTATGACATCTGCGTAGCTATCCTTATTCAAGACATTTACATAAATCCATACATTTTATGCTCTTTTATTTTATAAAACAGTTACAGAATCCATATTGTTTTCCAACACAAATTGGTTTATTTATTATTCATTTGTGCCTTTGTAATGTGAATCTATAGTAAGTCGGATCTAAGAAATGTCAAGCAAGCCAAAATGTAATATTAACAGTAAATACAAATTACATTGTCTATTTAAAAAACTACCGGTACAGTACAAAGTAAAACTAGACATTTCCACTAGGAGGCTCTACCTCTCTCACCAAACACATTTTTGTAAAGCTAATTTTAGCCTTGGATCATACAGCACCGAGGCAGCCTTTCTTCAAAATAAAGGAACACTTTCCCAGCTCTGCAGCATTAAAACATCAAGGGCTGCTTTTAAAACCTAAGTGGCTTGGACTACACCTACAGTGCATTTCAAGACCTGCGTAAATATTTTAAAGCACTGCCACAGCTGGCAAACACATATTAAAGTAATTGTTCTTCCACATATAAATACATTACTGAAATGTTCATAGTATCCTATGTTTCACATAAAAAATGACCACTTTGTCACGATGTGTACACAATAGCTCATACAAAGGTTTACGTCTATTTTCCACAGCGAGAAGGAGTCAAGCATGTGACTGAACAGGTGTTTAGCACGGCAATGTGATAGCAACGTGCCATTCCATATGAAGAACAGGATGCTCTTACTGCTATAACGGGCCACAATATGCTTACAGTGTCTAGAACATGCAGAACGAACAACGCTCCTCTGTGCTTTCTATGTCAATCACTGGCTAAAAGCTTATAAGAAATAATTCTGCTATTACTCCATGAATAAGTGAAAATGTGTGTGCGTATGTGTGTAAGAGGGAGAGTGAAAACTGAAACCTCTCACTGAGGCCTTAGGGAAGACAGAAGAGCAGCAGTGTATAACTCATAGGTCAGTGAGTCCATCATGGATATAGTGCGGCTCCCTAAAACTACTGACAGGAAGCACCTGGACCCCTGTGCCACGCCTCCCTTGCTGTCTGCTCCACCCAATTCCAGTGAAAAAAAGAGTCCGCCTCACTGGCTTCTATCCCGACCCTCAGTTTGTAAACAAGTGTTTTCCGAGCATGTCCTGCATCTTCCCATTCAATCCCAGGCCCTGACACACACACACACACACACACACACACACACACACACACACACGGTTACATCATCAGTGCATACCAGCCATGAGCAACAAAATCAAACCAACTTCTGCTTCCAAGTCCTACAGCTCATGAAAAGGGGCGGAGTTGTAGGTACTGCTTTGAGTGTGTGTTAGTGTGTGTCTCTCTGTATGTGTCTGTATGTACATCTGTATAGGTCTGTGTATGTGCTCTGTGTGTGTGTGTATATACACACACACACACACACACACACATATATATATATATATATATATAATGTCTGTGTATGCCT
>JABJVR010048018.1:0-25756 GCA_025773905.1 Chitala chitala
CTGTGTGTGTCTATGTTTTATATATATATATATATATATATATATATATATATAAAACACATTTATATAAACTTTTGTTTATATATCAACAAAGAGAAGATGAAAAAAGATATAATTAATCGTTTTATATAGCGCCTTTCGCAATTTCTCTCAAAGCGCTTTACAGCATGAAGTTACAAATATTACAGAAGTATCAGCAGCATATTTATGGTCATAGCAATTATAAGCATTATAAAGTATATCTATATCTTACTCGTCCTTGATTATATGATTTTAATATAGATAAGTGAAAATTTTTTCACGGTTGCAGCCGAAAGTTGGCTGAAAAAAATGGCATTGCAGTTTACAATAAATCGATAAAAATAATCTGTGAAATGATCATCGTTACATGTCATACTAACTGCATCACGTCAAATCCGTTATAATGGCCAGTGACTCATTTTTAGATCCCCCCAAAACTGTACAAGTCTTATGGAAACGTTGTCACGCTGTCTCTTTAAGACAGCGGAAAGGCAGCTAGTGCACACGGGTTACACCGTATATTGTTCCGATAAGGTTGCAAGTTATGAAGGCGCGATGATGCCTTTGGCCTTGGTCTGCACTTTACAGAGCGCTGCGAGGATTTGGCCAAAGCGGATTGTCCTGAGTATCGGCATCAAGTTTACTAAGTGTCAGGAGATACGCTGCTTTACCGCATACAGTTACCACGGCGGCCCTGTTAAGAGTATGGAGGACATACTGAAGAGAACCGTGTTCCCCTTACCCACGTATGAGACGAAAGACAAATCCCCTCCGCCCCCGGAAGCCAACAGTATGGAATTTATGCATTTTTACAGAAGTTTAGAAAAGGAACAGAAGACAGAGCTTCTTAACAAGCTTTCACTGGATTTCGGGGTGGATCACAAAACTGTTTCAGAACTGGCAGGGAAAGTGCTTGAAACGCAACGGAGGGACCTAGCGACGGTATTGCAGGCAGAGGACAGGTTAAGATACAGCCTGACGCCTCGGTACAGGCAGCTCCTGAGTCACATAAGCAGAGTAGAGGGTGGGGTGAAGTTTTTAGTGGATCTTCGGGCGGATATTATTGCCATCATGTCATCTAAAACCACCGACAGCCCTCACATTAGGGTAAATATACTCGGTTGTCTTCAGTACGGAAGCCCTCCCGTGCCATGCTTAGTATGGAACGCGCGTTGTTGATAGTGACTAAAATATTCATGACGTTCATTCGTTATATTATATTCCTTTAGATATCACCTAAATTCATTCGTTAATTTTAATTACATATTGAATTGGTCTGTTGTTATAAATTGGAATAAATGTAATCTCTAATCTGAATTGTAATGAAATAGTTTATGGTATCATGCCATATTTATGTTCATTAAAATGTAATTTTAATTAGTATTGATACGTGCATAAAATTTTAATTTTTAAACATTATTTTAAATAATAGATGTTTATTGGTAAGTCCATTACTCTTTGCATGTTTTGAAAATGTCAGGACAATTTGTTTTTTGACTTTTTATATTGTTTTAGTGATTCTGTTCCACACTTTACTGTTGAATGCCTGTACTCAGTTTCATTTTCTGGAAATAGCTGTGTGGCAGTGCACTTCATTATTCAAAAGGAGCACATTGGGGAAAATATAGCTTTCAATCACTGTCAAATGTTCAGGAGATGAGGGAAAACATTTTAAATAATTAGTGTAAAAACCTATGTGAAAGACAGGTATTCTTCTGGGAGCATTTTATATTTTAAAGTTGGTAGTTAACAGTATTTTTAAAGGAAGTCTTCCAGTTGTGTTTGGCAACCTTATATGCATGACTTGAAGGCCTTTGTGAAACTAATGGGGCTTTTATATACACTTTACCATTTTGTCCAGTTTAGCCACCCTGAGATTTCATAAACTGGTGAAGTAATGTGTGTCATCTTCCTACTGAGGCACAGAGCGTGACTCTCAAGGTTGTGTTTGAGGACATTTAGCCTCCTGAGGGTTTACACTGCAGTGAAGGTACAGTCCCTATTTTGCCCTTAATGACCTGTAACAAAGTGCCTGCGCAATTTCCCCAAAGAAATTTTAAATAAAGGAAAATAGTAGTTTAGGCTATTTGGAACTCTACCTATGTGTCCCGTTTCCACAGATTGAGTTCAAAATGCAGCTGTACCTGCATTTTGCTCGCACTGAATAATGTATCTATTAAATAGTACATTTTTTTCCCATTTTCCTGTATATGTCTACTTTTTATGTATAGAGGAGTGTATGTACAGTGTTTTTTGCCATAGGTGGGTAGTCCTACCCAAAAAAGTGGCTTATCTGACAGCCAAAGATGCATTTTCTCTGAGATACACTTTTTCATGAGGGCCTAGTAGCAGGGCCAAGTAGTAACATTCATCATACAGTATTTCCCCTGTGAAGAAGTAGGCCATTGTGCGTTGATGGTTTAAGCACTAGAACTTTGGAACAGTTCAGGTTAGTGCTGTGGTCTGGACCAGATCAGTCCCAAGCTAAAGTCACATAAGTGACAGCTGAACAAGTGGAGTGCAGGGAGAATAGAGTACTATATAAAATCATAACAGACCCCATGTTTTTTATGTGTTTGTCCACTAGTTGTTGTTATTACTCTAGAATCATTATAATAGTATTAAACTTTGCTGTCAGTCATTGTTGTAGATATGGTTTTATCTGAGCAGGTGCTAACAGTGTGGCTGTTATAGGAATGCAATAAAACCAAAGGTACTCCTATGTCCCTTGTTCATGCAGCCTAAAAGTAAATGATTAGAACATTAACACATGTCATTAAACACTGTTCATGTGGGATTTTGGCATAGGAACAGGGGCATGTACTGCAGGATGTAAAATGTATGCAGAAAGTATATTTAAATAATTCAATATATATGAATGAATGAACATTACACTTATGTAGCACTTTTCTAGACATTAAACAGGAAATAGGGACTCCGCTAGTGTTCAGCATCCAACTGGATGGTGCCATGGCTACCATAGTATGCCAGAAAGCTCAGCACATGCCAACTATAGGTGGGGAGGAAAGGAGAGAGTGATACAGCCAATTCTCGCACATGACAATTATTATTAGGAGTCAATGAATTATAAAGCCTGTTGGTGAAATCTAGCCAAGACACCAGGACGCACCCCTATATAAGCAATATATTGCATAATTTCAGATTTAGTATTGTACAATATGAAGTACAATAACGCATTCAAACAGAGCCATGCCCAAGTAGTCCCTTTGTTGTGACTTTGACTTAGTAATGTTGAAACATGCAGAGATGTGTATGAAACCATAACACACTGGCATCTGTTAGTTATAACAAAATCATATAAGATTACCCAACCAGAAGCATTCATCTGTGAACGTCACTCAGCTGTTAGTGGCAAAGCATGTTCAGATATGGAACTAGGGAGGCCAGGATACACTGGGTTTCCCACCAGTAAAAATCACATGCAGTTGGTAATTTTCTTTTTAATTTTACCTGGTTACTTCGACTTGGCTTCCATGGTCATTTTACTCACGCGCACCTCTGCATAGGATGGGTCTTTATATAGAGTCAGGGTTTCTGAATTTGTAGGTAGATATTATAGTGGTTACTGCTATTTATTACTTTTTCCAAAGATCGCACTTTAATGTGTTATCCTACAGTTAATTTTATCAGATTTGTTTCCAAATATTTAGTTTTAGTTTCTTTTTTATTTGATCTGAACCTCTGATAGAATGTATCCATTTGTAATTTCAGCAGTGTAGAGTGTGCTGAATTAATGGAAAGTACTGAATAGTGATGTGAACTTCAAGCCCGGTAATGTGTAAATCTTGGGAAGAACGCTGGTCAGCGAGTGTGCTATATACTGCACAAGTATTCTCATCATTTACAGATTGTCATGCTGGGATAGGCTCATTTCTACTGAGACTGCATGAATGGGTTCTGAAAATAAATGCAGGGAAAGATAAACTTCGCTACACTAAGGTATGTTGAAATCTATCGCATCACGGTACCTGGTATACCACGGAGTTTGTAACAAGGTGAAGCATTCCTTTAATACAGCCGATCGGGTTTTGTGAAAGAAGTCAAGTTGTCTACCAACTGCAGTGTGTGTAAGTAGCACTTGCCAGACGCGGTGCATAACAGAGGTTGAATGAGGTATGCAGGGTACTGATTGTGTGTGTGTGTGTGTGTGTGTGTGTGTGTGTGTGTGTGTGTGTGTGTGTGTGCATGTGTGATACCACCAATGACAACTGTAGGCTTTTATAAGTATCTATTGAAAGATTTTATGAATACTACTAACTATGTATGTATGTATGTATATGCACTATATTGCCAAAAGTGTTGGGACACTTGCCTTTACACGCACATGAACTTTAATGGCATTCCAGTCTTATTCTGTAGGGTTCAATATTGAGTCAGCCCACTCTTTGCAGCTGTAACAGCTTCAGTTTTTCTGGGAAGGCTGTCCACAGGGTTTAGGAGTGTGTCTATGGGAATGTTTGACCATTCTTCCAGAAGCGCATTTGTGAGGTCAGGTACTTATGTTGGACGATAAAGCCTGGCTCACAGTCTCCGCTCTAATTCATTCCAAAGGTGTTTTGTCAAGTTGAGATCAGAACTCTGTGCAGGCCAGTCAAGTTCCTCCACCCCATACTCACTCATCCATGTCTTTATGGACCTTGCTTTGTGCACTGGTGCTCAGTCATGTTGGAACAGGAAGAGGCCATCCCCAAACTGTTCCCACAAAGTTGGGAGCATGAAATTGTCCATAATGTCTTGGTATGCTGATGCCTTAAGAGTTCCCTTCACTGGAACTAAGGGTCCAAGCCCAACCCCTGAAAAACAACCCCACACTATAATCCCCCCTCCACCAAACTTTACACTTGGCACAATGCAGTCCTGCAAGTACCGTTCTCCTGGCAACTGCCAAACCCAGACTTGTCCATCGGATTGCCAGACAGAGAAGCGTGATTCATCACTCCAGAGAACACGTCTTCACTGCTCTAGAGTCCAGTGCCGGCGTGCTTTACACCACTGCATCCAACGCTTTGCATTGCACTTGGTGATGTAAGGCTTGGATGCAGCTGCTCGGCCATGGAAACCCATTCCATGAAGCTCTCTATGCACTGTTGTTGTGCTAATCTGAAGGCCACACAAAGTTTGGAGGTCTGTAGCTATTGACTCTACACACAGTTGGCGACTTCTGCGCACTGTGCGCTTCAGCATGCACTGACCCCGCTCTGTCATTTTATGTGGCCTACCACTTCATGGCTGAGTTGCTGTTGTTCCCAGTTGCTTCCACTGTGTTATAATACCACTAACAGTTGACCGTGGAATATTTAGTAGCGAGGAAATTTCACGGATGGACTTATTGCACAAGTGGCAACCTATCACGGTACCACACTTGAATTCACTGAGCTCCCGAGAGAGACTCATTCTTTCACAAATGTTTGTAGAAGCTGTCTGCATGTCTAGGTGGTTTATTTTATACACCTGTAGCCATGGAAGTGATTGGAACACCTCAATCCAATGATTTGGAGGGGTGTCCCAATTCTTTTGGCAATATAGTGTATATACATACACACATAATCATCACAATTAAAACATCATAGCAGAGACAGTACAGCTGTACAGCTGTATAAAAGGAAAATGCAAATAGTTAACCTGAGCTGAATACGATCACAATGTGTATAAGCATGAAACATTAATAAATTGAACTGTGCAGAAAGTAGGATGATTTGTTGAACAGATAGCCTTACAGAAAGTTGTCTTCACATTGCTTGGTGTGCAGTGTTGATTGTGATGGAATCAATATTTAGTCATTTTAGTGTCTTATTACAAATGTAGGTAACCTACAGGTTGGACTGTCAAATAATATGTGGAGGTCCCAGTACTTGATTTCTTTGGCATTTTTCCCCTGTTTGCTTTTAGAAATTACAAGGTACAATGGTTCTCTTAGGCCAATTTCCACAAATCCCAACTCTTGACCATGTCACAGTGACACATAATAAATGTATATATATCCTGTGTCACTATATATGTATGATTAATGACCATTATGTATTTGTGTGTGTGTGTGTGTGTGTGTGTGTGTGTGTGTATATATATATATATATATACACCCTGCTGTATACCTCATGTCCACAATCTGAGGCTAATTGGACCTCCATGCTATGTTTTTCTGGACATTCATCCCAAATACAATTACACCTTTTCATCAGATAGACAATGGTATACTTTTCATCTTTAAGAACTTTGGAAATGAATATGACTAGCGCTGTTAATTAACTCTAGAACCGCTATGTCCCATTCCAAAAAACCCCACTCTCCTTCAGCCATGTCTAAACCCATTAGTGCGGTTTTTGCACCCTTTTGTTTTCAGTAATTAGCCATCAACGTTTGTCACAGGAGGTCATCATGTGCCTTAGGTCCAGAAAGCCAAAAGATTTGTAATATAACGGCCAATTTATCATGAAAGACTACGTCTGAAATGTTTTCAAACATAGACTTTATTTTAAAATTGTTGTGTAAAGATATAGCGTATACACATTTTGTTTTGTTTCAGCATGGGTAACTTCAGTGTTACTTTTTAGTTTCAGCACACTTCAAAAAACCAGCAATTGTATTAGACAATTTACTGCTTTTTTTTTGTTTTGGCTACCACAAGTGCTGTGCTGATGAACGCTTGTTGTCACAGCAGCAGAACTATTAGGTTAATGAGGATTCGAAGTTGGAGAGCACTAGAAATCCAACGCAGTTTGGAATGCGACCCTTGGAACAGCTGTATAGTTCATAATACAATGGGTGATTTATCGTGAAATAATAAAAAATAGAAAGACAGCAAAGATATGAGTGAACTGCTAGTATTGCCTGTATGTTTTTGTTTACTTTACTGTCAGCGTTGCTTTACATGGCTGTAACAAAGTTCAAGGCAAACATGACATCATGTAGGTAAATAGATCACATTCAGTTCAGGACAAAATTAAATCTTTTTAAATATCGGGTGTTTACAGTATTTTAGTGTAACTATATGTAACACAAATGAAATCTATAAACAGAACATTAAATGTAACAAGTATGTTATAGATGCCATGCTGAAACTAAACATATCTACATAAGCTACATGTTTGTACAACATCTTTTAAATAAATTCTAGGTTTGAAAACATTTCATATATTTTTTCTTTCATGATAAATCAGCCCATTGTTTTCGATGTTTGTTGGAGTTTACGCTGCTGTATACCACAGTGCTAAAACGACAATGAAAACATGTTGCCTTGCCTCAAACAGCCTGCAATTATATTAAGCACTTAACAGGTTTTGTTTTGGTCAGTGCCAGCACTGTTCTGAAAAACGCTTATTGTCCCACTAGATTATTGAGGAGTGAAATGCATGATGACACGAAGGACCATTAGAACAAAACGATTGTGAAACCGTTTGGTGTTCGAGTTGGTGGTTAGAGTTGATCAAAAAAAGCCTGCCAGTTCTAGTGTTAACGTCCTACAGTCAGTCGCACCGTTAGGATCATAAACTGAATCCCACTTAGGGGACAGTGGATATGCATTCAATAAATTGCCCATTATTGTCTTTTATCATCCAAACCCCACAACAATTGTTCAGTATTCCAACACAACACTTTACAGTATTAGGGTATGGAAATGTAGCTAAGGCAAAGACTACTTTGTCAATGGCATTAACAGTTCAAACTGCAATTCAAACCACACTGAGCACACAAGCCTTAACATATCACTCACTTAACCTTAATGCATTTCCCAAACCCAAAGTTAACAAATTTCTTTTCTCTACACGTTATTTATCCAAACTTCATTATTACCACAATAGCATATTTTTTATCCAAGGAACTTCAACTTCAGGGCTTTTACATTTCTAAGTACACAATTTTCTAAGTGAAATCAAATCTTATTCTTACATTTACCTTTACATTTATTCATTTAGCAGATGCTTTTGTCCAAAGTGGCTTACAAATGAATAAGTACACGTGCATATTAGAACTAGGTCAGACAATATCTGAGAATCCAGCTAACAGTAAGTGCTGTCCTATAGTCAAAAGTGCACAAGATCCAGTTAAGCAAGATAGAGTCTAAATCAACTAAAAATGCAAAAAAGTTACATTAGCAATAACATGGGATAAATAAACAACATTTAGACATTAGAAATTAGACCAGCTACCTGGAATAGCAGTGAACTAGCTGCTATAAAACAGCCTCTAACCAGTTAACTGAATAGAACTTTTTCATACCTTTTTATCTGCTGCCAATATGCAGAAAACCAGAACATTTCCACTTTTCTATTTAAACCTTAGTATGATGTTTTCTGTCTAAAGCCCCACTGTCCACAGAGATGGGCTGGTCTTAACTTTCATCTGGGCACAGATCCTAACCAAAGTCTTGCTTCTCTCTTTTTGGAGAATGTCTCACAGAAGGGATTCAGCAACAGAAGGTAACCATCCCGGTGCAAACCCTAAAATATGTGGAAGTTTTCTTTATTGCCAAAAAGAATATCACAGCACTGTGAGGAAGGGAAGGGGAAAGGAAAGAGAATCATGTTTATGGCCAAGTATGTTTGTCACATACAAGGAGTTTGTCCTCTGCATTTAACCCATCCCCCCTGCAGTGGGCAGTCACATGGTGCCCAGGGAGCTAGCACTGAGTGTCTTGCTCAAGGACACACCTGGCTGGGCTGGGATTTGAACCAGGGACCAGGAGACTTCTGCAGAGGCTATGTGATCAGTATTGCTGATAGAGTTTATTTGCTTACTTGATTTTATCATTTTTCTCTCTTTGCTTCCAGGAGTTACATGGTACAGTCTTTCCTTTAGGCCAACTTACACCAATCCCAGCTCTTGACTGGTCACAGTGAGACATAATGGTCATCAGCCCTACACTGAGGCCAACTGGATACTTATTCATTATTTATTCATGCATTTTCTGGGCATTCATCCAAAATAGAATTCCAACTTTTGATAAAATAAACTATTTTTTGCTTTTCATGCTTTTCTGTTCCAAGAAAAAGGAATACCATTTGTGTTGTTCATTAATACTATATGCGTGACTAACTGAAGGATTCACACATTTTTCTCTAAAATGTTATAAAAATGTTCTCCCTCCACTTCACTGTACACAGTGTTAACTTAAAAAATGTATATATGCTATCTGAAATATGTGATGCAATATAGGTAGCTTTCGAGGAGGTTTAAATGCTTTCCTCTGTCTTCTTTACAAAGAAATCTGTACAGACACACGTCAGCTTGTCATGCATGACCAAGGTGCTGAGCACACGCAAATAACCGAGCTGCATAAAGTAAGCGGCATATCATTTTGTAAACGTAATTATGGCCATCATCTATTGGATTTAATTCTGCTGATTCCAGCTCTGTGACAGTTATCAAAGTGCGGCTGTAAATACTGTTCGCCATAAACGGTGCTCTGCATAAAAATTTAAACTGGAGAAAACGAGCAGGTAAGGGCTTTGCACCCTTCCGTTTCTGCTGATTGATTAGGCCCGGGATTAAATCCAGCACCTCTTGTAGCCAGATGCATAAAAATGCCGGTGTGGACCACCGCCGATCCCCTCCTCCTTAACCCTGAGACAACAAGGCGTAGGCTGCTCGGATCAGCCACATGAATAAGTAACGACATTGGTAATGATGATGCTAATCAGAACGAACGCGGAATCAAGAGGCAAACTAATAAAACAGCAAAGTGATAAAAGTTCTAAACCGAGGCAGTGCGCTCAGAGAAGGCAGGAGATGTCGTTTCACATTTTACTGCACAACTTTTATCAAATTTTTTTCCTATGGCTTGCCTTGTGGGTGTCTTATTCTTCCCTGTCATTAACCCAGAATAGCCCACAGAAGAGATGTGCATGGCTTTCTCCCATTCACAGTTTCTCCACGAGACCACATTTCAATAGAACCTGCCTTATCAGATGCAGTGACTGCTGTTTATCACCTTGTGGTTCTCGGTGTGCTTTATGGCAACAGAGTTTGAGGATGGATTATCTCAGTACAGTAACAGTGGAAAAAGTGCTAACACAGCATTCTTATCTGTTCCAGTGTGCATTAGACTGTCCTCTTTATCATAATTGCTTGTGTATGAAGACAGTAGTAGTTATTGGTACTGTAAGCATGCGATACAATTTATTTGCTGCATATGTATTCTACATAAAACTGACCATGGCTTTTCTGCTGGCGTGAGATAGGGTACTAATGTGAAGATAACTGATCTACTGTTTTGACAAGGAATATATTTTTTTCTGTTATTTGACCTAAAATTAGTGAGGGGATTGAAATTGTAGTACTCAAAGTTTATCCATCAATTTTTGTGATTCTGCTCTCTCTCTCTCTCTTTGTTTGTGACTGTCGTGGATTTCAAAGATGTCCACATTGAGTTCAGTACAGAGGCGTCTCATTCCCAGAGTTTTGCTGCTCAGAATGGGAGCTTGTGTCGCCCCAGATGGGACACAGCAGTCACAGTTATTGCTGTCACATCTGTGGCTGCCTGCTTCCCAGTTCAGTTTGTCTAGTTTCAAATGCACTGTCCATTTCTCTCAGTGTGGAACATTGCTCTTTGTCTCATACCTGAAGTGGTTGCCCTCTTCTATACAACTTTTCCATATCGAAGCTTGTTGTACTTAACATCAAAGCCAGGCTTACTATGTTATTTATTTTCAGATGAAACGACTCAAATAAACAAAACGTTCATCTCTATAATGTATGTAATTCAAGGCTGTGGAGGCAAGGCAGGCCACAGCTGTGCTTCAGGTCAGTTACCTGCTAAAAGCTGCATAAGTTTGCATGAGATGTTAAATCATAAGCAGTTTGAGCCCTCAGGATAGGGATGTTACCCAAGTACATTAATATTGTAATATCGTCTTCTTCTCCAGACCACACCAGAATGATAATAAATATAGACAGACAGGAGGGAACAGTAGGTCAAGCAGTGTGAGTGTTGCACACGTATGGGCTTGTCTTCTGCGTTTCTTGTGCTCTTGTTGTGAATTAAATCTAACTTGAAATGCATTAGCAAAGCACAGAAACACATATTTACTTACAGTGTCATTCTTGCAGTTTTTTTCCTCCATCCAGAAGCAGTTTGAAAATAACTATTGAGAGCAAATAAATGTTTAATTGGGAAAAAATCTAAATTTGGTTAGTCTGGTTTACGATCGCTTAACGATTGAAAAGTAGTAACTAACCCCCCCCCATCACTGGGCATTTTCTCCCCAGGAGCTGAATGGAACCCTGAAGAGCCTGCTGTCAGAGTGGTTCTCTGTTGGACTGCTACAACTGGAGAGGATCACGTGGCAGTCACCCTGTGAGCTCCTACAGAAGATCAGCCAGTAAGACAGATCTCTTACCTGCACCACACACACAAACCTATGAATGGTGGGTAATTCAGGAAATTACACATTTATCTCTACATGTGAGACATTATTCTCAGATTGCTTTTTTATTTTTTCATCGTTAATCTTAGTGTGTCCAGATCTCGCCCTGGAGAACTATGGCTCTGTGGATGCTGTAGCTCACCTATCATAACTGTCCTTCTGCAACAGGACAAGAACAGTTTCGATTACATAAAAAGATTGTGGTAGCGGACAACCGACACAAGCACGTTAACATGCGTGTAGCCCCACCGCTTTCGTTCCTTTTGTCACCCACACAGGTACGAGGCCGTTCACCCTGTGAGGAACTGGACTGACATCAAGCGTAGGGTGGGCCCGTACCGCCGCTGCTACGCATTCACGCATAGTGCCATGCCCGGGGAACCACTTGTGGTCCTACATGTGGCTCTCACCCAGGACATCTCCAGCAACATCCAGGTGAGGGCAACATACCAGCGTGCCAGCCTGTGTGGCAGCTGGCCTCTACAAAGATGGGTGATCAATGTCCCACCATTGATCTTATCACCAAGCAGCAGGTTCAATGTGATGCTTAAGGTGGTTTCATCATGAGAAGTACAAGAACACCCTTAAGCAAGGTATGATTTTCTTCAGTAATATATATACAGTATATATGTGTTACTCTGTTTACATAGAAGATAAGCATTTGAAGTCATTTGTGAATGTTTTCTGGACAGTATGAGAGTAGCTGATGAATCTCTGGATGAATACCAGTTCATTTATACTTGAAATATAAATAGTATGTTTTTACCTAGACTCAGTTTGAGTGGTACTTCATTTTCAGGTCTTTCTTTCTTACGTGGATCATATTCAGTGTTCTTCTCAAACACTACATTTGTGCATTCAGAAGCTCATCAGGGAGTCTGTTGAGTCTCTCCTGTCTCTCAGAACAAATTCAAGGAGTTAATTAAGTCTCTCGCAGACCATTGTTTGGGAATTAACTGTCTCTCAATTGAATTCTGTTCTTTTCAGGTTGTGTGATGGGCATGAAAAGACATATTAATATTGCCAAACCATTTGCACAAATAAAAAATATAGCCATCAAAAAATAAAATGAAAATTATAAGGTGGGACACTGGCCAAAAGTGCAATATACATGGTTCCTATACATAGTGCTTTTGGGATACTCGGTCAACCAATTTGTCCATGGCAGGCCAGCCCAGGAGTTCTGCAAGTTTCTTCTCTTTAACTCATATCACATTTTTTAAAAGATCAGTATGAATCAGCAGTGACAGTATCCATTAACAACCACTCTAGCCACTGGAACTCAGGTGATACTAACAGTAATGTAACATCTTCAGGGTTGGAGCACGAGTTTGGAATAAGAGTGTTGTTTCAGGCCCATCCGTGTGTGTGCACGCACGCACGCATGTGTGCACGTGTGACTGTGTGTGTGTGTGTGTGTGTGTGTGTGTGTGTGCGCGCACCTGTGTATGCATGCTCGCCTGTGTGTGTGTGTGTGTGTGTGTGTGTGTGTGTGTGTGTGTGTGTGTGTGCGCGCACCTGTGTATGAATGCTCACCTGTGTGTGTGTGTGTGTGTGTGTGTGTGTGTGTGTGTGTGTGTGTGTGCGCGCTTGTGTGTTTGCTTGCTCGCGTGTGTGTGTGTGTGTGTGTGTGTGTGTGTGTGTGTGTGTGTGTGTGTGTGTGTGTGTGTTTTGACATTTTCTATCCACTCCTTGTGTGAAGTGAGCTGTAGTCTTGTATTCTCCCACAGTGCAACACATACAGTGCCGGTGATTTAGCAATCTTACATAACCTTTGGACGGGTGAACGTGTGATTATACTTTAGCAGCCTACATTGAACATTTCTCTGCTGCATCTGTGGTTTTCAGGAGAAGCCTTTGAGTTTTGGGACCATAACAAGAATAGCAACTTCTGCAGAAGAGATGCGCATGGCTTTTCCCAAGTGAAACACAACCATAGACGTGTCTACTTGTTTTTATTTTTCTGTGGTTTTTCAGACCATTGTAAGGGAATTTGCCACTTTGGATTCTGAAGAAGATGTCAACAAAATCAATGCAGCCATTTTCTATTCCATCTCCTCGACACAAATGGGACTTCAGGGGGTGGAGCTTGGGAACTACCTCATCAAGAAGGTTGTTCGAGAGCTGCAGGTGAGGGCTGCTTTTCTTGACCTTGGGACCCTCAGGAAAAGGGAAAGTGGGGGAAAAGTGATCAGCTTCACTTAATGAATCTTCCGGTGACAGTACGTCCTGATGTTTTGTCACCTGCACATGAAAGCTTAGTATGTGTAAATCCGTTTTTTTTTCTTCAGATTGTGTTTTACTGAAGTGTTGATTTTTATCAGAGCAAAAGCTTGAGAACAGGAAATCAAAGCTGTTCTGTATGTGCAAATGAGCACACGCTATTATCTCACAATCTGCTGGGTATTTTACGTGACAGGGACGAGTTGTGGCTTGATTGATCCTGCACCTCCTGTTGGGTCCATAATTAGTGAAAACTGAGCTTATCTCAGCGTTTTCTTCTGATTGGATGACTAGTGGGCTTCATTCTGGACTCCATTAGGCAATGAAGAATTTCTAGAAGTCTGTCACAGATGGCTGGTACACCAACCAATTATAACAAGACAAATTTGTAAATGTTTTACATTTTAGACATTTTCATTTAATGTTTGTAGGATGTTTTTTTTTTCTGCTGTCAATTACTGGTATATACATTTCTTTTTCTCTGAAGACATTTAAAGATATTTTCAGTTTATGCATCTTGGTATATATTTTTTGTTTCAATTCAAGACTGCCTCAGAATGACAATTACTAGGCCCTGCACCAGCAACCTTCTGGTTATATCCATAGCTGAAACTTCTATGATGGTCATTTTTCTTTAATTGATTTGAGCCAGAGCTTCATCCAGCTTTCCAACCTGTTCTACTGCTTGTCCTTCAGCACTGACTTTGTCATAAATGGGACTATGAATGCCTTCACTAATGGATATGACAAGAACGAACAGTGTCCAGAGTGCCCCCTTGTGGCAGACAGGTTGTACTTATGCGAGACCACAGAAACGTCACTGTTTCTATCCAGGGCATAAATGACATTTCAGCTGTCACCACTGATAACTGTGAAAGAGGGAAAAATACTCAGCTTCTGGGAGCAGCAGTTTATTAAATGAGGAGAGGGTTGAATATAGATGCAGAAGGAATAAAACTTGATAGAGTCAAATCACTTTTTTCCCATTGGCCATCTGTATAAACATAATATAAGGCATCAATGGGGAGATTAACCCTCTCTTTTGTAGATTCTCAGTGAAATACTTTCATAAGCATCCATTGATTTAGGAGAATGTGAGACCAGGAGAGTTTGAACCAAGGAAACAAGCTTCTATGAGGGTTTCGACTCTCAGTTTAGGTCAGAAGAACTAGGCACACCCTGTGCTAACGATGTCTGAGATGAAAGAAAATCACATAATATGCACTACCACCTGCAGAACAAGCAGAGAAATGGCCGATCAGGGTGATGTTTGAAATGGTTTTTTTAAGCATTTTGTAGAGGAGAACTTAGTTTTTTCATTCTTTCTTCCAGGTAGCTACACTGGCATTTTGGTGAATGTAGACTAATGAAATGTGTTTTGTGGAGCGGAACAGTGTCCATCACACTCCATCATTTCACAGGAGCAGACCATGGAGACAGCGGGGAGGGTTGCCCCACAGTGTTACATGGCCTGATCCCCATTTATGACACAAAGAGAACCCCAAAACACTGCGTAGTCTCAGGGATGGAGTTAGCAGGGGGAGAGAAATTGGAAAAAAAGAGCACTTTAGTTCACATTTTAAATGAAAGCAGTCTGTGTGCCAGCAGGGTCACAGCGACCAGGGCAGAGGTTAGGAAGCACTGTGAAATACACACAGTTTGTAATAGAAACAATGTTTCGATGACTGCGCCTCTGTTTTTACAGCTGTGAGGAGGAAAAGGCCACAAATGTCATTTAAAGGAGAAGAGAGCCGAGTATTAAAGTTAAGATTAGCTTCTCACAATTTTTTGTCCATGTACTTCCATCTGTCTGAAATGAGCCGCGGGTAGAGCTAGGCCAAAGTCTTACCAAATCCTTGTATATGGCACCTGAGTAGCAGTCCTACTCACAACAGCTTCTAGAGAACAGAGCAGGAGTCCTTCTATACAGAAATGGGCTGCAATGTTAGGGAGCCCAGAGCACAGCCAAGCCAGTAGGTTTCCAGTGACCTGCAGCCAATGGGCAGCAGAAGGTTTGAAATGGAGACCTTCCACAAAGGAAGGAGGACACAGTGTTGATGACTGAGTGTTGTGTGTAGTGAGCAGTCTGCTCCTGAGGAGAAAAGCAGGAGGATGACTGAGCTGAGAGCCACGCCCGTGTCTGAAGTTTGTGTAGATGGCAGCGACGCAGTAGAGCTCAGCACTGTGACCTCACTTGGGTTTGGAGAAATAAGGCAGACCTGCTGATATCTGGGATGCTGAATCCCATCTTAGGAGATATCAGTGCATGCAGAAAACTAATTAAGATGTAAAATCAGTTGTGAAGCTGCCAGCACTTTGCTTGGCACAATAAACACATTATTAAACCTATTTATTTCAGTTTATTTTCAGGGGGGATAAACTGAGAAGAAGTCTGTCGGTTAGTTGGATGGACCCAGCTAATACTAAAATGAGCAGTAAAACTGCATTTAATGTTTGGGATGTTCTTTTCACTAGCTGGAGGAATTCTGTGTAACACACCATTAGTCTTGTCTGCTAAAGGGGAGGTCCTGCTAATGAACAGCAGTTTTAGCTGTCGTCTTTGGTCTGTGTGAACGCTGTCTAACAGGCAGGCTTTCTGCTAACTGGCAATGGGTTCCATCCACAGATTCATCAGGGTCCCTGAACTTGCATGCATTTGTTGCACTAAAATATGTGAAAAGCTGTATAAACAGCTCTCTTCAGTCAGTAGAGTATAAGAGAAACAGGTTTGGCAGCGTGAGGGTGGGGGCACATGAAGGGACATCAGAAGGACAGTGACAGTAAAGGAAGCGAATCATCCATTTCTATGAGGTCCAGTGGTTCATTTTTGACATATTCTCTTTTTTTCCAGCAGCCCCCCTGGGGTTTTTGTTAGGTCATGCAGGTGGCTATGGAGCATTGTCTTTTAATGGCCATTGCATCAAACCCCTCTCGTGTGTGAATTGGTTGTGTCTACTAGCCCACTGCACCTTGGCAGATTTTGCACGTTAGCACTGGTGAAAATTAAGCCCTCTACTAACTGCTTTACAAATGTCTGCACCTTTTGGGTCACCGAGGTCAGGCCGGTAAGGCAACATGAAGGAAACAATTAGCTCACTGCAAGCAAAAAGCCACATTGTCTAAAGTGCTGAATCAATGTACTGGAAAAATCACACTGATACAAAGAATAACATTAAGAGGAAATGTCTCTGGGCAGTGAAGGTTTGTTAATAGGAGTCAGATTCAAGTGGGAAACCCTCACTCGATTTAATCTTACCCCAGGCCCAGAGATGTTTTGTCCTGCTTACTTCTGGTCTCATGACTATAGACATTTGTGTGAGAGCAATTGCCCCACTGGTCTGTATGATGTTCCTCCACTTGGGTTTTCTTCACTGTACATTTGAAAGCAGCATTGATTTGAACCTGAAAACTGACTGCCAGCTGCCTGAACCTCCTTTCAGTTTCATTTAGTTCAGAACAGTACATAGTTCATGATCACAGGGGTGTAACAAGAGGCTGTGAGTGGTTAGCTTCACTTACTCTTATTGTCTTTTACATCAGTTCTGTCAGTTCCATTACAGGCTTGTCAGATGCCCAAGTCATCACAAAATCTAATTTTAAATTGCTCTGACTAATATGTGGTTCAGAAAAAAAGCGTGATGTGGTTTTATGTCTTTCATGTTTTCCCCCTTGTCCCATCTGTCCTGTTTCCCACCTCCTCCCATTCACATCGTGTGTAGAGTGAGTTTCCCCACCTGTCCCAGTTCTCCAGCCTCTCTCCGATTCCGGGCTTCTCCGCATGGCTACAGGGCCTGCTCAGCCAGCAGAAGAGGGAAGGCCGGGGCGAGGGGCTGCTCTCTGCTCAGGAATGGGAGGAAGTGGAGGCTGTGGTAGGCCCGCATGGCGATTCGGCTGTGGCGGATGCCCTCTGGAGGCTCCTCGGTACCAACGAGTGGATCCGCTCCGAACGACTGGTCCGGACACTGGAGCCAGTGCTCATGCGTCTCTGCGCTTGGTACTTATATGGGGAGAAGAGGAGGGGCTACGCCCTCGACCCTGTTGCCAACTTCCACCTGCAAAACGGTGCCGTCATGTGGCGCCTCAACTGGCAGGCAGACACCAGCCCACGTGGTATAACCAATTCCTGTGGCGTTATGGTCAATTACCGCTACTTCCTGCAGGAGACTAGTGCAAATAGCACCAACTATTTACAGTCAAAATTCATTGCAGCATCTGACCAAGTGCTGAATTTAGTTTCACAGTTCCAGAAAAGCAGCAAACTGTAATATGTTGCCTACTCAAAACAAGCTTTCGGGTTATTACTCTCTCGCAAAAGTTAGACGGTGTAATACCAGAACTTGCATTGTTTTCCTAGCATCTTGTACAGGCTTCTGTGTCTGCCTTGCATCCATACCCAAAACACTTAAAGTTTGTGGGGCTCAAAACACATCAAACATATCGTTTTTACAGTTTCACAAGATCTTTTTACAACTAGAAAAAAAAAAGTATTAAATGTTTCAGAGTAAGTTGACTGTGAGATTGCATTTTATGTGGCGATATCAAAAGTGGACATTCTAGAGGTCAGTAATGTAAGAAGTTTGCAATGTATATAACAATTTACTTTGTGTTTCACTGAGGAATGTAGCATGAGCAGTGCTCTGAGCAGTAACAACCTTACTGCACATTAAAATGCATTGCCTGCCACAATGAGAAGTGTTTACATTTCTATAAAATAAAAGTTTGAAGCTCGGCTCCATTAACACAACACCAGGAAGTTTAGCTACCTTTAAAAAACAGATTGTTATGTGGCTGCTTTGCTATGAAAATGTGGTTTTTGGCTGTCTAAGGCAATATCTTGGACAGCTTGTTTAGCAAGATCTTGAAATAAGCACGATTGATTTATTTCTAATTTATTTACCAGCACTACGCCAGTGAGCATTTCTGATTAACTGGTAATTGATTCAGTGAGCCGAAAGAATCAGTTACTTTATTAAGTGCCTACTGTACTTCAGTCGACGGTCAAGGATCGCCACTCAGGAGAGGAGATAGTTTTCACACACCTCGAAAATTGGATATTTGAAACACTAATTTGATCATTTGAATGCCTTCACATGGCAGACAGTTGACACCACCTTATCAGGCTCCTGTAATTGCAACATCGCCATTACCTCCATGAATGTGAAGGCATCAAGTGGCCATCTTTTCATGCCCCTGTCTGTAATCTCTCTCTATAGGGAGTAGATGTGTGACAGGCACATGGAAGTTAAGAGAAATGGAAGTGTGTTTATGCGTAAAGAACTAAAAGGGGGTGTGTGATAAGTTAAAATTTCACTCTGCTGTAAGCTCCAGTCATTCTGAAACCTTGACATTATTCTTTGTGAATAAAATGTCCTTGGGGTGGGGGGGTGCATCATTTCGTTTTTCCTTACAGGACTAAATTGCTTTCCTGAAAGGCATAGGACAAATAATTAAAGCAATTATCAATGTTTAAAAAGCCGTTACATTATACCACACGTTATACTAGGGACAGCTGAATAAGTCGTAATATTACTGCCATCTAAGTGTCTGCAGAAAAGCTATTACATAATAAATAACTTCACGGCTTCACTTGACTCTGTCATGCACCTCATTCAAATGCCTAATAGAGACTGTATTCTCCAAGAAATCAAGATTATACTTTAATAATGTCTTCCCACATTAAAAAAATTGCGACCCTGTCACTTTTTGTCCTTGTTAATCATGAGGATTTATCATATAATAGCAAAACCACATGGGAAGATGGATCTAAACAAAAGGAAATAATGTCCACTCCATTAAAAATGGCCACTTAGGGTGTTGATGGTGTTAGGGGCTAAATAACCTGGGTTGGTCTCAGAGAAAACATTTTCTTTCATCATTGCCCTGTTGCAGTGATGTTACAGAAAACACACAGTTCAACTTTGCACATTAAACAGCTGCAGCGCCTGCTCTGCCTTTTGCCAAGGAATAATTCCTTTCCTTAAATTGGAGTCATCTTCCACTTTCTTTGAGCAAAAGATCTTGACAGGTTTAAGTAAATATAAAATGAGCTGCAGTGGTAATAGGTCTTGGAAGGGGACCTCACTCAGCTGCAGGAGACGTGGGAACTGACTGCGGTGAGGTCGTGGTGACTCTGGACTGTTTCCCGTGTCCTCTCACACTCACTGCCACTGATGGCTCTCCAGAATACAACCGATTGGTTTCTGAGTAGGCGCAGGCATGTGTGACCACAAGAGTTTTAGTCATCATCATATGCTTGATGGGCAACGGGAATTGTGGAAGAGCCTAGAAGACAGGCAGGAAGAGAGATAAAGCTGACTTAAGGTAGGGACCCATGTGTATAAAAATGTTTATCCTCAGCGAAGCAAAGTAGCTAGTTGCCCTAGCAGCAGATATGTCATAAAAGGCTACTGTTTTTTTTTTCCACCAAGAACATAGTGTTATCAAAGTGAATTGTGTCTTTCCTGAACTACCAAATTTCATGTGATCCAATCCAATAAACTCATCCAGCCTTACACCAGAATATGTATATATGTATGTGTACAATACACTGTGTATATTTGCATACATACAGACAGCCGACATATTCAAGGAAACACGTGAATGAGTGGAGAAATGCAACAACTATATCCACATGGTACAATTGAGTGATTAACATCCAGTTATGGTGTGTGGCATGTATAAAAATTCTGAGTCTTTTCTGATACTGATTTTGGATGAAGATGGCAAGAGGAAAACATGTAAGTGACTTTGACAAAAGTTTCATTGTTGGGGCACAGATGGCAGGAGCGTCAGTCAAAAAGTCTGGCTAGTGTTCCAGCTGGAACGGTGACTAAAGTGACATCAGCATTTAGCTCTATGGGAGAGACTTCAGTAAATAGCGTCAGACATTGTGGTCACAGCGCACATTTGATGACCGTGGTGCTCATGCATTAGTGCGATATGTAAGGAAAAGCAGAAGAGCGGCTCTTCCCCAGGTGGCTGAGAATGTCAGTGCAGGATGTGATCAGACTCCCAGCAAGAGCAGCCTGTCAACAACTACCTTATGGGGGTTTTTCCTGTAATTAATGTCAGCTGTCTTTAAATATGTAGGTTTTTAGATTGCCAGTACACAGTGTTGTATTACATATACACCTTTCTTCATAACAGCTGTACGTTTCCATGTCATATTTTGCGTAACTGCAGTATATAGTATAAATCAAGCAGACCAACATGTCTAGCATCAGATCCTGTTTGACTGCTGCAATATGTATAACTACTGACTTCAGTGACAATAAGGACACCTCAGTAATTGGGTGTTGCCTGATAGCAAGGAACGCAAGGCTGGGTGCAGTCTGGACAGGGTGCCAACCCAATACAGGCCACATGCATGCCCAATAAGGGTAATTTAGAGCTTTAAATCCACCTGATCTGAAAGTCTTAACACAGTGTGGGAAAATCTGGAGCACTTGAAACAAAGCCATGTATACATGAAGAGGGTAATGAGCTGGACTCAAACCCAGGACTCTGTAAGTGTCAGGTAACAGTGCTACATGAGTTACAATGGTACTCCAGAAAAAAAAAAAACTCTGAAAATTGTATTTGAGTTACTGGAAATATTGGCTTTGAATATCATATATAGAGAGTAAACACCATCTTCCCAATGCTTGTGAAAATTGTTTTTAAAGCTTTTTTGAGGTAGCATTAGTTGTCATCTCCTTGTTGTGCCGGAATGCACACTTTCAGATGTTTTCCGGTCCGTTTAATACCCTGAATTATCTTGTGTGTGTATGAATGTGTGCGTTTTACTATAAATGTTGTTTGATAGTGTGAAAGTACCTTCTGTCTGTTTTAAGTAGGGCAAACTTCTCCCAAGGCAAACTCTAATTGTTAGTCAGTGTAACAAGCAGCTGACCAACGTGCCAGCCCGCTGGTGAGAAACGGAGGCCTGCTGTGGGTATTACTGTGACATGGAAGAACTGGTAGGCTTAAGATTATTAAAGTTTGAAAATCATCTTTTGCACCATTTTGCACCCGAACAAAATTGCAATTCAGGACCCTAGAGCTTTTTAATGAAATGGCATTAGTGCTGTATGCATTACAATTTTTTAAACCATTTTTTATAAATTTATGTGCCCCTTTATTTTTTTTTATTAATTTATTTTTGCTGACATCTTTGAATTCTCTGTAACGTGCAGCACTCTGGCTCCTGGGAGGCAATTTACAACAGTAGTCCTTTACTCAACACGAACACTTACGACAATACAGTCTCTGATCCCATGCTCTTTTTGAGGTTCCACGCACAAGTACATGTGTAAGAGATGAGCAGACTGCTTGCATTGGGTTGCTTTCATGTATTTTCCCCATTTTTTATAAACTGTGACAAACTGATGCACTGTCTTAGTGATGGTGTTCCTCATGAGGTCTTAGTGGAGGCATGAGCATACGGTTGAGATTGCAAGAGAAATCTGTTCTTTATCATTTTATTTTCATGGAAGATCTGAATGATTCTACCCAGTAATTGGGGACACACTCCATATGTGTTCTATCTGTCTAAAAATACAATCAAAACTGGAGAATGGGATCTTCTATCCATCGATTCTGGGACAGGTGCACTTTTCTCAGCTTTCCAGAAGGACAAGCTGCCACCTCTGGTATGCAAGTACTTATTAAGAAATTTGTGTCTGCGTTAATCAGAGACAAGTGTGTCGAACAACTGTTGAAGGGAGAAAAATCCGCCTTGTTCAGAAGAGGAGCAGCAGAGAGCATTCTGGGCCTTTGAAAATGGCTGGCTGCCAGATGGGCAACCTGAATATCTGTAGCTCTGCTGTGATGGACCTGCCTGGGCTGACTGCCAAATGCACATTAACATTTTAAGACCCATTTGTTAATATGCAATTACAGCCAGGATTGATTAGGAAGCACTTTAGCCTCCCTTTAATGGCGATGAATCTGCCATTAGAGTTCAGGCCAGCACATGTTTTATAACAGTCTATAATCGTTTAATTTTTTTTTTTCACCCCTTTTCTTCACTGTTCTAAATCCTCATTGCACAAACACTCTTGCCAGTTGTCAAGCTTTCACGAGGAAAGTTGTAACTTTAAATAGAAATATGCACAGCTTATGTCATTCGCACCTATTTTGAATGTGTAAAATCTGCCCTTTCCCAGTGGAATATTAATCGTACATCGTATAATCAGAGATACTGTAGAGGAAACAAGAAGACCCGTGGCATGCCGTGCTATTACGTGATGCGTACGTCTTCCTTATTTGTGTGATGTATTTTAAAACGGGCGGCTGCATATGCAGAATGCTGTATGGACAGAACACTTTGATGAGTCAAAAGTGAATCGATACCAAAGTATGCAAAAATGAACTTATTTCTTTAGCATTTCTGAAATGTATTTTAAAGCAGGATTTCATGAAATTATAAGATCAAAGGGAGCCAGAACCTCAGCGGAATTGAGAGGCAGAAGAAGTTTTCTGTAGACTTTTGATCATTCAGAAAATTCACGCCTAACACCAGCATGCAGCATGATGATTTTTAGAACTGTCCCAACTTCATTAAATAAATCAGTGTTAATAGGGTAAATCTTAATAATAACAGATTCAGCAGGTGCACTTTGATTCTGGGTTTCTTTGTATTCAGAAACAGAAGCTGCAGTGCTGCTCAGTCTTGTAGTTCTTTTCTGTGTTTTAAGTCCTAAGCTTTTTTTTTTTTTTTGCATCTCATATGACTGATATATAGACAGGATACCAAAAACCTAACATTGGATAGACGGAGCTATTGTGTGTCTCCTCATCACAAAAGACAATTCTGACATGGACAAATTTGAATTGGAATGCTTCTACTCTGCACTCGCTATGCAAGGAGGTGTTTTGACAAGCCAGCAAGAAAAGATGGAGAGTCAGCAGGAACAGTATATTTTCAAAGTGCTTTTACAACTAACTGAAAATTTGCTAAGCCTGTAGACCACCTCTTGTCCCACGCTCACTGCTATTACAGGAGAGGACTCAGGCCTTCTAAACTGTGGGACACCTCCTGCACTTATTTCACTCTATGTTGAAATACTCAGGGTTCTCTTGTATGTCAGAAGATTGACACATTGAGCCATGGCCACCAACGCAATGCAAACGTACCATGTGGCAGTATGACACCGGCTCAGTAGACAGTTAAAGCGGCGCACTAAGCAGACTTTATAATCTGACACCTCCAGTCAGCTCACCTGAATATCCTACCTAGATTGTGTAGGAAGGAATGCAATGGTTTAATACATGCTGTTTTCATGTCATGCAGGCATGTCTTGCACTGTGAGTCTGATAGGCAGTAAATCCTTTACGCTGGCATGCTCCCTTCCAGTTATAACAAAGCTCTAGGAGGCACCCTGGAGAACTGCTCAGAAACCCCTCATTTCAAAATTACCTTCAGTCCAAATAATTAATTTTATGACAGAATTCCCTCGAAGAGGTTTTCAAGCCATTTTAATCACTGCAGACTTTTAAAGTCCTGCCACTTCACTTCTGAAAAAAGTTCTGTGGACAAAAACTAGCAGAAGTCTTTTTACATATCTTTGGTTGCATGACATTCCTGTAGACGTTGTCTCAGACCACGATTTCCAGTTAGTCTTACTGGTTTAGAAGCCTCATGGTCAGTCATCAGTACATGCAAAGTGCATCTAAATAGTCCAATAGAGACAGCCACTGGTAAAAAGTAAAACTTTCATATTGTATTTTTATAAAAAATTGATGGTTATCAACACCATAAAATTAAGTGAACCCTTTCAGTCGCATCTTGCAATATCTCGTTGCTGGTTGAATTTCCATTGCCTGAAAAAGTATGCACATTCTTTGCTTATGCAAACCACACTACGCTGATTTATATTAATGGAAATCCCTGAACATGTTGTCACATCTGAGGCCTATGGAGTATTCCATAAAGCAGGTTTTGAAAACTCAGAGTTAGACAACCCTGTGTCAACATATCCAGAGGTTTCAGATCCAGAATAGGGGTTTTCATTTAAGGGTATTGGAGTAAATCTACTCTGGTTTACACTGAACCGCACTGAAGTTTGTTTACATGGAACACTAAACAGCCATCGTCAGTAGACTGTTAAATGAACAATTTGCCATGAAAACAAATGCCAAAAGGTGTGGAGTTGCCTACTTTACCCTGAACAGAAAGGTATGTTGGATCAACATTAAAAAAATATATGTACATCAGTTCCCACATAACACAAATATGTTTCCTTTATATGTTTAAGTGGACTGGATATAAATCAAATCAATCATTGTTAGGAAATATAATTTTATTATGTGCGACCAATGTACACACACACACACACACACACACACACACACACACACATATCTTCCATGTGTTCATGTCTGCATATGCTGAATATGAATTCATAACTTTTTACAGGCAGCACTACCACTACAGCTGTAGTAAAGGACAGAGAGATGATATGCACTGAAAGGTGTTTGTTGGATTAACATAAAAAATATGTACATTGGTTTCACATAATTTTTTAAAATGCAGACTTGACACAACTGATCCAACATGCTGTTTGTTTTGATATCAGTGCAAATGCACACTGGGTAAAGTTCAAAATGTACAGTTTCACAAGGCTGTTTAAATACAGAATGGACTTAGATGAAAACTGTTAATATTTACACAGATATTCATCCAGACGTGCAAGAATATCCAATTGTGGTTTAATGATCTCTCTCCCTCTCACAACCAAGCACTCTGCAAATTTTAGGGTTTATATGTAGACTAGTTTATGTACAAATGGATACAAAATTTTCAACAGCTGAATGCTGGCTACTGTAATCTAGAACCACCTATAAATCCAGAGTTTCAATGAACTAAACATCTGTCGAGCAGGTTCAGTTCAGTGTGTAAAGTGTACAGTGACTGAGTAAGTGCTCTTTCTAACCTCACTTTCTGGGAACAAAAATACAGAGTTTGGGGATAATTTATCAGAGTAACTTTGTAAACTGGCTTTCTGGAATACCCACTGATGTTGGTTTACCATAACAATTTAATGTATTTGCAGATAGACATGAAGAAGTGAAATTATCCATCAATCCACACACACACACACACACACACACACACACACACACACACACACACACACACAAATATA
>JABJVR010048019.1:0-25749 GCA_025773905.1 Chitala chitala
ATGGGCTCCAGGTTTCCCCGCGACCCTCACCAGGAATAAGCGGTTAAGATAATGGATGGATGGATGGATGGATAGTTAGCTGCGCATCATGCGTTTCTTTAGGTAGTCACCCAGTACTTTAGTAGATCCATTATTAACCTTAAATTTAAATGAATGATTATTCAAAGTGGCGGCACAGTGGTGTGGTGGTTAGCACTGTTGCCGCGCACCTTCAGGCCTGGGGCTCAATTCCCACCTCGGGTCTGTGTGCGTGGCGATTGCATGTTCTCCCTGTGGGTTTTCTCTGGGTGCTCCGGTTTCCTCCCACAGTCCAAAGACATGCAGGTTAAGTTGATTGTGTGTGCCCTGTGGTGGGTTGGCCCCCTGCCCTGCACCCCATGGGCTCCAGGCTTCCCTGCGACCCTTACCAGGAATAAGTGGTTACAATGATGGATGGTTTATTCAAAGCATACTGAAAACAGACTACTATAAACAGTATTAACATGGTTTCTAAAATAAGATTTCCCCGTACAAGGGTAGCATGGTTAAGTTATTGTTACTTTTTATTCTACAAGATTGGCCTAATTAGTGTTTATTGTAATGTTATCTATCTGTATCAGCATATAAATATTTACTTCCTAGGTAAACACATGGGTGACCTAACAGTTTTTCATGTTATGGTAAAACATTTAAATTTTGAGTAATTTACCATCTTAGAAAAAAATATTTATATATAAAAAACATTATTAGTGCAAACACTGGTGAAAATACATATTTACTGGGCTGGATATCCATGCACTACGTAGTACTATGTACTTTCCACTTTCCACTGCGAATGTAAAACTTCTACATAAACGTCGTCTGCAGTCAGGAAACTATGACGCATTTTCTGGGCTGGGTTTCGATATTCTGTCTGGTATCAAGCGGTTTTCCGCTTATTTCTGTGAGGATCTATCGTCCTAGCTGCCACGTACAATCTCGAAAAAGAATGAAAGTCATTTTGAAAATATTAATAATATGTTTGGCATTCTTGTGCCTCCAAATGCACGCACAAGGTAGGATCTACAGGCTCCGTAGTTTATTACTTATGCTTTCTTTTAAAATGTTTTACAAGTTTTTTACAGAAAAAGAGTAATAGTACACCTGGAACGTTTTACTGATTAACATATTCAGTGTACTGTTGATGTGTTAATGAGAAAGCGTAGTTTACTTCTAAATGTGGGGAAACCTTTTGTACCCGCAAATTAATTGTTTAACGTTGTCAAATTCGTGAAACGGCCTTTTCAGTTAAACTGCGTGGTGTAACTTAAAGTACATTCGTATAAATGACACAGTTATATCGCTTATTAATTACATTATGGGATGATGTTAGGTCTATAGGTTAAGAACCACGGTTGTAACAATTGATTCTAAGACTAACGAAATCAATGTTAACTCGTGTTCTTGTCGACACAGGTGCCCCAACAACTAAAGGGAGGTATGTGCGACTGAGATGCAAACCAGACACCAAGAACTCCAACTGTGTGGAGGAGTGGGGGCCGTTGATGGACCTGCCAGTGCCCAGAGGAGCCAAAGCGCCCCATAAAATGTGAGTTCAACATAACGATGAGTGTAGGGTAAGACAACCGTATGTCAGAATACGGTATGTAATGTGTGTGACACAAAGTAACGGGAAGATAGGCTATGGTTAGTACCGTTACAGATCTGAGATTAAAGTACGTTAAGAACAGGCTACACGTGTGGTGGTCGTGGGAGAAATAACGTACAAGTTAATTGTAGAGGATAAGTATATAAACTTCTCGGTAGCTATGACAAATACATCTGAGTAATGTTCGTCATTCTCATCCTGTATTAAGCAAGAAAGTACTGTTCCAGTTAAACGCAGTTTCCTCCCGGAATTGACGACAAGAGATTAAAACTGACAGATTCTGTTAAAAAGATGTGTGCAGATGAAATATTATGTATGTGAATTTTGGTATAGTATATTTCATGGAGAGGAATTTGTGAGCGCTGGTGTTTCACTTTACATTACGTACACTTACGTACTATTTGTCATCCTTGAGAAATATAAAAGTGTTTTAAAATAGCACGATTCTAGCATTCGCAAGCTTTTTTTACGATTTGAACCTTTTTTACAAAATAAATTTAAGAAAAAAATGAATAATTAATTTCATAATCAGAATAACTAATCGCTTCGTCAGGCGTCTGAAGTAGATACGACACAAAGGTTTGAAATCGGTCATTGTAAGGAGAAAAAAAAATTAAGTTGTCTCGAGTAGAAGAAAATTCGTTGACAAAAAGTACCTAATGTGCTTTGTTTTAGGGTTTCTTCTACAAGGAAGTTAAAAAACAAGACACTAGCGCGAGCGATGCTTCCTTCTCTGTGGTTTTAAAAACCCTAAATAAGTAGGTTGACAGAGCTGACGATAAGCAGTAACCATCAAGTGATAAGTTTTTCAAAAACACACTTCTTTCATGCATTTTCTTTTCATTTCTTTTTCTTCTCTTTCAAGTTTTTCTTTCCTGGGACTCCAAATACGTGCTGTGAGTCCCGTTTGATTTAAAAAGCTTTTTTTTTTTCATTTGGAGCTTATAGAGTTGCAAAGGGTATTAAATGTATTTTAGAGCAGTGCTACAAAATATCAGCACTGTGTTCCCACATCAGTACATTACCATAAATAGAATGGCAGAAACTTTCCCAGTTAAGGACATGAAGCAGTAACCAGAGGGTTGTTGGTTTAAGGCCCCGCATCACCTCTGGTAACACATGTAATGTGTAAATATAAATAGCTCTGTATGAAGCATCACCTAAAAAAAGTGTAACAGTGTTACTTGTGGGTAGTGCTTAGCTATGTATCATAAGGTGTGAAGTGTATGTACGGGTTGGTGCGAATGTTTTCCACAAAGTAGAGCCCCTCCTTGTTGTGACTGTATGTTTTAAGTATCTGTTTAAATATTATTAAAGTGTTATCGAAAAAGAATATATGGTGGCTCTTGGGGTACATATAATAAGCTATTCCAAACTGTGCTAATTCACTTTGTTCCAATCTGTTTTGTGGTATCTTTGACAGATGATAGTAATTTATAACACAAAACCTGATAAATGCATTTAGAAGAAAAGAGAATGCAACTTCCTTTTAAATTCTGACTACATGACTGATATATGTGAACAGAGATGGACTGTAGAGTGTGCTTAGTCTATCCATTTAGGATACATGGTCTTAGAAAAGTGGGATTGTTTTAGTTGTCTTAGTCAGTCATTATTAGTGACACATCAGCTAAACAGTCATCTGACTAACACACACACACACACACACGCACACACACACACGCGGTAGGTTGGTGGACAACTAAAGTATAGTTAACAATAACATTCACACATTTCAAAAATTTTCAGCATGTTTATGCAGAGCCCTGACTTGGGGCATGGTGGTATTTCACAATCTCATTTACAGGCCCTGCCATGCAAGTCCATCTTGTGTTTTAATCACCAGTCTCCATTTTGTTAAGACTGCATATCCTGAGTGGAGCGTGTTTTTGTATTGTCTGTAATACATTTGTGATTATTATATTCCAAAAACTATACCCCAGAAAGTATTATTACATTATTATTGTTTATTTTTTATTGAAGCAATACTGTTGTGTGACTGGTAGCACTGGGTCAGTTGATCCCACTTAGATAGCAGACTGTTGATAGTTAATCATTTTTCTCCAGTGGCTGTGTTAAACAGCCATAGCCTCTCCCCAAAACTGCTTCCATTCTAAACCCTGTGAGACACACTTAACAATAGAGTTTGGAGGAGGGCCTATGGGAGGCCGCTGTCTGTTCTGGTAAAACGGCAGGAAAAAGGAAGGGGATGTAACATTGCCCTCACGCCGCCCTCCTGTCTGCACTTTCATTTCAGAGAGAAATACGACTTCACCCCAAACTTTCAGGAGGAGTTGTCCGGTGATGGGTCCAGTGGGGACAAATTCTTGGACATCCAAGACCCCCTAGGTCAGAAGCTCGGCTTGCAGCAAGAACTTGGTGCGTTTGCACCTGAAGATGGTAGTGCTGAGGTTGACGAAGGGAGCGCTGCAGGTATTGATTTCACTTTCTCTAAGAAAGTGCTAGAGAGGAGCGCACCAGTCGAGATGGAACTGAAAGAAGACAACCTGATCCTGTAACCTGATGGGGGGATGGAGGTGCATTTTAATGTTGGTTTTCTGTGACAGTAACACACTTACCAACAACTGTGCTCAGGATTAAATATTTATCCAAATGATTTTCCTTTCCACTCTTCTTTATCCTAGATTTTGTATTTTGTTTATATTAATTATATATATATGTATGAGACTCTTGCTTGATATTTTTTATTAAATGGGTAATACTGGACCTATAGACAGATTATTGTGTATTGCATATCTATGAGCTTTTTTTGCAAGTGAGTCTGTAAAGATTCAGCACACAATGAAGAGACATATCCCATTACTTCTGTTCCTGTCCACATATTTTTACAATGTGTCACATATGCACATATGTTTGTTTTAAAGCATGACCCAATATATTTTAAACAATTTTTAGATGATGACAGTGGTGTTGGCAAACACAATCCCAAACAAACCATACATGACTGAAATAAAAATCTGCATGAATTCATGTCTCATCGAATGTTCCATGAATTCATTTCTCAATGCAATAAACTGTACTATGATTTTTTTGTCTTTTTGATTACATAAAACCATGACTTGAGACATAGAAGCTTTGGTAAACATCCATCCATCTATCCATCCATACACTGTACCGCCTAATCCAGTTCAGGGTCGCGGGAAGCCTGGTGCCCATCCCAGGAAGCACATGGCACAGTGCTTTTTAATTTTCTGGTAAATAACAAAAGGAATCAATCACAAAATAAAACCAGAAAAATTATATACAATCTTATCCAAAGACTGTAATGGCCACTTACATGTAAATTAGCCTGTGTTGCTGATATCTGCTTTTCACAGAATTTTATGACTACAAGGAACATTCTTGTTCATGTGTTTGTTATAATACCAAAATTGGTCGACAATTTTAGATGTATTTTTAGGGAAGCACTGCAAAAGATGAATCTTTTATAATAATTGAAAAAAGTTGTGCAACAAATGTTTTTAGGATGTATGTTTCTGTGTAAATGATGAGTTGGCTATGTAAAGCATACTCTTTGGAAATACAAAGGTCCAGTGCACAGATAATCTCTGTGCCATTAAGCAAGTAAATGTCTCTCATTAGCTGGACCTTTCCATATTCTCATAGTACACGAGGGCCTTAGGATTTTATCAAACTGCCACATTCAGATGCCCACAATTTCCTTCTTCCGTTCAGTTTCTTATTATGGGCTCTGAAAGTGGCACAACCAGCTTTTAAACCACAGTGACTTTGTTTCATTGCAGACAAACTAAACTGGAGACTGTAATTTCACAGACTTTTCAAATTAGCATTTCAGAAGAATTTCCTCTGGTAGCTCACTTGTCTACTCACATTTAAATTCTTTGGAAATCTTTTATTATTTTTATGTCATGGCAAGAAGCCTTGAAATTTTTTATGGATATGAGTAATGCACAGCCCCTGAAACAATTTTACCTCACTTCTACTGTTAGTATCTGGTTATATGCCATACGAAATGTAATGTCAGTATAGATTGAACCTCTCAGAAGGTTAAGGCTCTGTGTGTGTGTGTGTGTGTGTGTGTGTGTGTGTGTGTGTGTGTGTGTACATATATATATATATATATATATAGTGGATTTCCACAGTAGTTCTTTCGGTATATTGTTAAACTAGTTAATATTATGTTTGTAGTCCATCCTGTACCCAACCACATATCACATAAAGGGTGACCGGTGGCCTGGAGCATTTCTCATACAGGTTAGGGCACAAGGCAGCGTATTGCTTGAACAGGGCACCAACCCCTCTGCAACATGCTCGGAATGTTAAAATCAAGGGAAGCTGCTCAGGAATGCAGATGGTCTCTTCTGCCATCTCTGCACAGCTGTGAGTTTTTGCCATTGCTGCAGGGCTCAGGTGCATGACCACATCATGGTGGCAGCAACAGGTCATGGAGCACCACACAATTGGACCTTCACGTTCATCAACTGCCAGCAGCTTATCACAGCACAGCCAGTTGACCCCATGACCCCAGGATGAGGAGGTACAGGCAGACACCTAGAGTGGGTAGAGGTCTCTGGCATGGACCCAGAAACCAAGGCCCTCTATTCGCAGTGAGACACGCTGGAAAAACACACTGGGCTGCTGCACAGGCGCAGGCAGTCACGTGATGGTAAGAGGTGGATCTTGCAGCTACTGATGCCTTGGGGCCTTTGTCCATTTTTTCTGAGGTCAGTGCATGGAACTGTAGGAGGGTGGCATTTCAAGGTGGCAAAGACCCAGAAGAAACTGCGGCTGCAGTTGTATTGACCCACTTGCAGGCAGAACAAGGGCTTTTGTACCCTTCTGCAGTTACCGGGGCAATTAAACTCTTAGGAGGGGACAATGTGGCACTGGCAGGGCTCGGGCAGTACCCAGTGTACCCTGCAGCACCCTGGCACAGCACCAGTTGTACATAAATGTAAATAGTGCCTCTGTGTAATTGAGTATAGTAATTTTGTAGAACAACCACTATTCTTTTGTCACAATACATAAAATGGGGTAGGTTGCCTTTGTATTTTGTATGCATGTCTTCACAGTTTAAACCGCAATGCCTGAAATTAAATTTCAAATTAATTACAGACACTTGCGAAACTGAAAAATTAAATATACAATATATAATTAGTACTTAACGTTTTCACGCCGAAAACAAACTTGTCCCAAGACAATATTATTATTGCTGTTTTAAATGGCGGATTGTTTCATTTTAAAACAAAATAACTACCCAAATGAATAAACACAGACCATTCAGAAAAATAGACAGCGACATCTAACGTTTACATGACTATTTAACCAACATTTCCACTGCGATCACTTAACACCCTAAAAAGGAAATTACACTTCCGTTATGCAGAACACGCAATGTTCAAACGTACAAAAAGCATTTCACAATATATTTAATCCGAAAAGCGGTAATAACACACAATAAGATATATTTTGCAAAAAATAATTACTGAAACTGCACGTAACTGTTGCGCTGATGTAAATAGGTAATGTATTTATTTACTTAGCGGCCTGCACTTTTTGTTACTTTGGTTGTTTTCTGTATTATCTTATAGTACACAATACAGTTATCGTTAAAATGCACTGTTTTCTCGTAGTTTATAAGGGCCACGGGTGGAGTCATATGACTGATGAGGGAGTCCCGGCGTCACATGATCAAGGCGCACTTCGGAAAGGATTTTCGCTGGAGTCGGAGTCACGGATACGGCTCTACTACTTAATCTAACAGTGCGCGGACCGAAATGGTGAGTATTAACACAATATCATAGTAATGGTCGTCAGCGTGTCGTCAGCGAGGCTGATGAAGCGCTGCACGACTTTAAGCAAGACGTCCGGCTTGTGTGCTTGTTTAGATGGCTGGACACATTCTTGTTTTAATAGATATTTAGTGCTGGAGGCCCGCGGAGGTCCTTAACCCTGGTTTTATCATGGGCGGAAATGCGCTGCAGAATGTGCACCAGGCCAGCCCTTGTCTTCTTGTTACATTGTAAACTATGACCGCCCGACGTCAGTGCGTTTTGTCTGCAGGTTTATTTCTGCTTTGACGAGACAAATGGTTTGGCACATGTTCAATTTGCTTATCTGCACTGGATCACGCCACATACAGGGTGCCCAGTCCAGCGCCAGCTTTAAAACTGCTCAAAGTCCCCGTTTTTTTATTCATTTAGCTGTGCTTTAGTTATGCTCGGTGGTCCCACCAAATATGGTCTAAATCGAACATTCATCGCTGCCAAGTGAAGACCCCGATGTAGTGTTCTGTATTTAAAAGCCGTATGTAGTGGGCTGTATATTTGAAGCTTGCGATGTCTATTATCTTGTACGTGATTTCATTTACACACCTCCCGATTTTTGTGAGTCGTTACTGAGTTTACAATTAAAATCTTCATGATGTCGATGAATGACAGGTGCTGTTCTGATAAATTCTGTCGGGATGAATAAATAACAAAACTTAGCTGGCAGTGCCTTAACTAAGGCTCCAAAATGTTGAGTACGTATACAGAGATAAACTAGCTAGCCTTTAGATATTTTGGTGGGATTGCTTTTATATTATGATCGTGAAGTTATTTGAAAAAGTTCACAATTGTTATATTAGGTCTGAAACCTAATCCTGAAAAGGTTAGACACAACAGTTGTGAAATCATGAAGCGTTCTGTTTTGCGTTCGCTTTGAGACGTTTGACTTGATCTTAAACTTTGCCTGTGATTCCTTCAATAAATTTTGGTTTGAAGGTGATCTTAGGAGAACTCTTTAAGATCTAATACAGGACACATTTAATAAACAGATGTTTGCAAGAACATCAAACATATTTTGCACTGAAATGTGCTGTGGCAGCATACACCCCAAGGAAACTAACGTTTGGTGAAATGCTGACAAATTGCTAATTTCTTTGCACCCATAAGGACAACCCTTTGTGGTAAATACTATGGGTTTGTAGAAGTGTGCTGTTTGTCAGTGATCGTTCATTTTGCTCTTCCTACCCGACCTTGTTATCTTTCAGCTGTCTGCCTCCAGTCTGACAAGTAGATGAGGACACAGTAAGCACCTCCCTGTCTTAAGAATCTGATGTGTTTCAGAGTTTTCTTGGGAATTTGTTTGGCCCCGTGTGCGAAATCGACGTGATCCTGAATGATGCAGACACCAGAAAGACGGCCGAAATCAAGACGGAGGATGGGAAAGTGGAGAAGCACTTTTTATTCTACGATGGAGAGTCAGTCTCAGGGAAGGTTAGGCCTCGTAGATGCTTCACTCATCTTTTTATGAGAAATGCTTTTGCTGTATTTGGGGGGGGGGAGGTGTCTCTTTTCCCAAATGTGCAGTGATGCAGCTGTTTTCATTCAGCTTTGGCAATCTTCAAGGAAAATCAGGTTATGGTACCTGATAAGCAGATCTTCTGTCTTTTGGTTTCTTTTTTGTTGCTTCTAATAACTTCAGTAGCCTGGTGGCTAAATCAGTAGAACAACAACCCCGGTGCCAACCATGTCCTTTTGAAACACACTTTACAAAAAAAAAAAAAAAAAAAAAAAAACTCACTAGTTGTCTGAGTGGCTGCCCACTGCTCCCCTGCATAGGTTAAATGCAATAAGAATGTTAAAGAGAACAAATTCCTTGTATGTGACAAGGTCACTCCTAATGTATTGTGACAATATTTTTGCTGTTTAAGAAGTGGGATATAGACTTCTTCCTTAATGATGGTTTTTGATTGTTTAGTGAATCCAATAGGGGGAAAATTCAAACCTAACCTTGCTCAGAGATGAATCAAGTAATTCTTTGACATCTCTTTGTACCCTTTAGTTTTAAAATAGAGTATTTTTATGCTGTTGACTTTGTCACCATGGCAGACTGAAATGTGCCATTTAGGTTGGTCTCAGACATCAAGAAAGGCAGGCATCCATGTCTATATCATCAACAAATGTCACTCCAAGCTCAGTGCCATATTTTCTATGCTTATCAATCATCTAAATATTAGCAAGTGACATCAGGTAATATTGATTTGTAATTCAGTTAGCAGTGTCACTAAAACAAATGCTAATGTTAAAATGCATAAGCAAGTGAAAGTTTTAGGTTTGTACAGCACAGAAATACAGTAATTTAATTTAAGATTGTGTAGTTCAGGTTTTTTTTCTGTACATTTTATTTTTGAGCAGAGAATGAAGCCCTTTTGATTTTCCACATTTCCTTCCTTTATGCCGTCCAACAATGAGCTCACGTTTCTGCGGGTAATTTGCAGGAAAGCAGCTCTTTGTGTAATTGTGTGACTGTGTGGGTCAGGAGCTATAGCTCTGATTTAGGGAGAAAGCCGTATGTGTGCACTCCTGGCTGCCGTGAAATCTGCTCATGTTTGATGTGCGTGTTCCAAGGGTCTCTCAGGAACTGGAGTGTTAATTAAGTGGGGCTAATCACCTCTGTGTGATGTGTGTTCTGTCTAGGTGAACCTCACTGTGAAGCAGACTGGAAAGAAGCTGGAGCACCAAGGAATCCGGATCGAGTTTGTGGGCCAGATTGGTGGGTGTCTGCAGTTGTCTGCAGTTGTATCGGTACAAGGACCAGGGAGTGCTCTGCAAAAGCTGTGTGGGCAATTCATTTGCCCACCTGGCTTTGTTTAAGTGGACCCATCTGGGAGTGCATTCTAGGGTGGAAGGGTTGTGGTCTCCAGAATCTGAGGACCATTTTTGGTTATGGCCCCATGTTAAAAGGCTTAGCCGAGCATGTGGCCGTCATGTGAGAGTGATGGAGCTGCACAGCTCTAGGCATTTCTGCATAGGCTTTCTCATCCTGCTACTCTGTGAAATGTCTGTGTTGATGATATTCTCAGCACCATCTCAGTAGGACAGTGCCAGTGGGACACTGGTGAGGCAGGACAGCCAGATGCACTTGCATTTTAAAATCTTCCTTACATAGAACTCCTGAATATTTCTCTTAAATTTTGATGTATTTATGAAAATTGTGACCGTTAGCCCTACTAAACACTTTAGCAAGCATTCACAAGACCTGAAAATTCCAAGCTATGACAGCTTGAGTATTCAAATGGCCAGCAGGTGGCATGGTGGTTAAGTACACTTGTTACCACAAGGCTGCTGGTTCAGACCTTAGAAACAACCCTTCTGTTGTGTTCTTTGGCCTGGTGCCTAATAGCATTTGGAAAATGTTACACAATTTGAAAAGGTTAGGGAGGATGTTTTTGTGGCCTAGCGTAACACAAATGACATGTTAACCAGTACAATTCTCCATCTTCTCCACCCCTCCCATTCAGAGCTCTTCAGTGACAAAAGCAACACACACGAGTTTGTGAACCTAGTGAAGGAACTGGCACTACCTGGGGAGTTGGCACAGAGCCGCAGCTATGACTTTGAGTTCATGCAGGTGGAGAAGCCTTATGAGTCCTACGTGGGGGCCAACGTCAGGCTAAGGTTGGTGTGTCTGCCACTACACATCATCAGAAGACAGAACCTCGACCCTCTTCAGAAATAGCTCTTAATATCTTTAATACTCAGGGCGCAAAGATAAGTAAAGGGTATGGTCAGTGAAATTAATTCCTAACTAATAAATGTTCTGGTTCCCTAACTCCATAGAGTAAGTGAAGTAGTACAGCTTTTACGTCACATTATTCTTAAGATTAACATTTTTAACCTTTTGCATTATAAAATGCATATTTTAGATTTGTAGAGGCATATGTGAGCACATGTAGACTAATGCAGATAAGATTTTTGACCGTATTCTATAATGTAGTGTCCTTTGAAGTTGGATTATTCTGTTGTGTTAAGGCCTGAATGCCCTCCCTCGCAGATATTTTCTGAAGGTAACGATAGTAAGAAGACTGTCGGACCTGGTGAAGGAATATGACCTTATCGTCCATCAGTTGGCCACATACCCCGAAGTGAATAACTCCATCAAGATGGAAGTCGGCATTGAGGACTGTCTGCATATAGAATTTGAGTACAATAAATCAAAGTAAGTAGGTTGCCTCCTTGGCTAAAACCAGACCTGAGTCACACTCACACACTGTTAAATATGAATCATTTCTACTGACTGTCTTTGTTCCTCCCTGCAACTGGAGGTTTCTGTATATAAAATGAGTTTTCCAGGGCATTCACCCTGTTGAACACAGCGTGCTGAAGTGAAAATTCTGTACATGACGTGGGAGGGACCTGATTAATGAATACAGTTTACAGGGTGAATTGACATCTGAATTGCAGTAAAGGTTGCATTGACAAAACACGTTTCTCTGTGTGGCTGTTAGTTGTAAGCAGTTTTTGATTTTGACATTTGTTCTTTTATTCTCCTCACCTCAGGTACCATTTGAAAGATGTAATTGTGGGCAAAATCTACTTCTTGTTGGTCAGAATCAAAATCCAGCACATGGAATTACAGTTGATCAAGAAAGAGATTACTGGAATAGGTAATGCTGAAGACGGCACAACTGTGAATTTACAAAATATAATTAATATTGTGTGACACATTAAATTTGGTTTTTGTTTGATTTGTTGACTTTTCTGAATGCTGGTAAGTATACTAGGGTTCATGACACAGTGTACACTTATTTTTATGTGTTGTATTAGCTTTCAGTGTTCTGTTTTGTTTGATTTGAGAGTTCTGTTTTTATTTCTGTTGCTTTGATCAGGATGCATTTTTCACACGTGTGATGTGAAATAAAGTATAAATTGTGGGAACTGTTTTTGTGTTGTGTGGCGCTATTCTGACACTATTCAAATGCTATTTTAAAATTCCCATTATAGCATTCTGAATAAGATTTCCTTTGTTGAAAAAGAGGAACAAATTTTTCTTTGCACTGAAAAACAAAAATTACAGGCAACACAAAGACTGAAGACTGTTTTGGGGTGTAAAAATTCAAGGCACCATTCTTAAAAACTCTACCTGGTATGTGCATTAATACACATGTATGCTTAATGTGTTCTTCAGGACCTAGCACAACTACTGAAACGGAAACTGTGGCCAAGTATGAGATCATGGACGGAGCTCCAGTTAAAGGTAGGTAAAAGTGCATTGTGTTTACATTGAAGCACACTCTGCAGCTGCTTCTGTGCTAATGTGATGTTAAGGGGGACATTCACCATCATGCCAACAAGCAGCATGGTAGGCAGGGCCCTGCTTCCCAATAAACTAATGTATGGATTTTTTTGTGCCAGGTGAATCCATACCTATTAGGCTTTTCCTGGCTGGGTATGACCTTACCGCCACCATGAGAGATGTCAACAAGAAGTTCTCCGTGCGCTACTTCCTCAACCTGGTGCTGGTGGATGAGGAGGACAGGAGGTACTTCAAACAGCAGGTAAACACTGTTTCAGTCCTAAAAATCCCATTTCCATTTAATGTGGGTTTATCAGAAGATCTGCCTTTTAGCGCATATGGGAGATCTTCTAAGGACCATGTTATAAGCCAGCCTGTGGATGTTTTTTGATAAACGTATTGTATCCAGTAGTGCATTATTCACCATACAAATGTAGAACTTCAACAGAACATAGAGCTTTGAAAGCTAAAGAGAATTGCATGGGGTTTTTCTTTTCCCCATTTGACAGGAGATTGTTTTGTGGAGGAAGGCCCCTGAGAAGCTGAGAAAGCGTAACTTCCACCAGCGGTATGAGTCCCCTGAGTCGCGGCCAGCAGTCCCTGCCGAGCAGCCAGAGATGTGAAGGACCTGGAAATGGGGTGGGGTCACAAGGGGTGGGGCCTGCTAAGGATACCAACTCCACTGATTGCTAAATTCAGAAGGGGAGGGGTAAGGAGAGCGATTCACAGAAAAGACAGAACGAGAGACAAACAGACCAGAAAACAAGAAAGGTCCTCAGTTTTCATGGTTGACTTTTCCCGTTCTGCTCTGATTCACTGGCAAAACCAAGCACCGTGCTACAATGTGGGGACCGCTACATGTAAAATACAATGAACAAAGAGGTCAACAAACACTGGATCGTTTCAAATTTGTTTTCTCCTCCTGTTTTGTTCTTTGCTATTTGCCTCTCCCTCTTTCCTGCAGAAGCAAATATGTTTGGCTATCAAATACAAGAACAAGTTAGACCTAAAGAATGCTTCAATGCATGTAGGATGGTTAATTTGCATAAATATGAAGAGTGATGCTGGGTTTGACACAGGCAATTGATGGGGGGGCTTATATTTAAGAATACAGTGGTGTGAGGTATGCTGGTTTGGTTCCCTGAGTGCCATATTTGTGATCCTTTGAAATGTACATTTCCTAATTTATTTAGATCTTAAGTTTGTAGTTTATATCATTGGTATTTTCTCCATTTGCCACTAGATTGTTAAACCTAAAAGATGTATAAAATATTTGACATATTGTTTATGGAAAACAATAAATGACACTAGAGAACTGACTCACCCACTGAATAAATGCTGCTTTAAAGAGGCCTTTAAAATAATGAACAAATTTGACATTTGTATCGTACACCTGCTGTTTAGTGGAAGTGTAAATGGGAGTTGTTCTCTTTATTTACTTTTCAATTTTTGTTCAGGAGTTCAATTGTGTTAAGCAAATGGCACGCTTAAAGAAGCACTAGATTTTTAGATGGGGCCGCCTGCGTTCAGTCCTCAGTTTTACTTGATTGCAAGATGACAACACTGGGGAAATTTCCATTCCTTTTTCTTATTTTGTATGTAAGTGCCTGTAAGGGGTTGATTTAACAGTTATGCCAAATACTGTCCTGGCCACTTGCATGTTCACCCCCCTTTTTACAATTTTTGATTTGAAAAGGAATAAGAACAAAATTTCAGTACGTTGCAAAAATTGTACATATCCACTTCTGTCTATTTACCCATTTGACAAAATAAAGGACAAATTTGTACTCGCATGTGGGCTTGCAAAATTTTGTTCTGGTGTATCAATTGTACATTTGCAATATAGTAATAGCTTAATAAAAAGATACGTTTCTAATGTAGAAAACGAGCAACGTATATGAATATTCTCGTAATCGCTAAATGCAGGTAAAATTATACCAAATTGTTACTGATAAATAGCTCGATTGACAATGGCTGTTGACGTAAAGAAAGTGTCCCCCACTTTTTTAAGCAAAATTTGCACCTTGACCTTAATTTGGGTCCTTACGTGTAAGGCAGTAGTATACAAAAGGAACTGGATATATGCCTTTTAACTTTCTACACAAATGTTTAAAAATAAACTTCCAAATTTATTAGACGAAGTAATACATTTTAACTAGTACTTTTTGTGTTGATTTATCCAAATTTTATGTGATCACGGAATGTCCTGCAATATTCTGTTCCAATATACATCAGGCATTACATTGAACACGCCGACTGAAAGAGGTCCTTTACCACGTTGATACAGAAACTAATGTTGACCGTCCGGCACAGCACAAGATGGGAATGTGAAAGTTAAGAGTATGCATGCACTGTTTTATAATGGCGATGAATCGTTGTATATTTCTTTTTGGACAGGTTAAACATCGAATGACGGGTGTCTTTTCCCGTAATGTTCCTGCTTCAGTTGTTGATCAGACTTGGTTTCGACAAACTACATCATTGTATGCAGATGGCAGAATTCCGTGGAGACGAAATGTGTCTTCAACCAGTTCATCTCGACCTCCAGATACATCTCTCTTCGTGCCAGTAGACATTAAAAATGATTTTTCTGGCGATGGTGCTGTCGGAATTGAGCTAACCCAACCGCTTGACAAAAGTACGTAAAGACTAACGTTTCAAATATTCTGTATATATTAGTCGTTATAAATGTAGTAATTGGTGTCAGTCGGTTAAATAAAAAAATCAGTTTTACGAAAGATTTTTTCATGGATAAAAATGTTATTGTAGTTAATGCTGTCGCTATAGTGTTCAACTGGTATATCAGTTGATCTCGTATATGCCTTCTCGACATACAGCAGTTATCACGTTTTACATTCAACAGGTGAACTTCTAAAAGTGCTGAACAAATTCTACAAAAGAAAGGAGATGCAAAAGCTGGCATCGGAGCAGGGTCTAGACGGTGAGAGATTGTGAATCATAATTGTGGAAAAGAACTAGGGATAGTTGCTTTAAATGTTTTTTTTTTCTCATCCGTGCTGTGTGGATGACTTTTAAGACAGAAAGGCACAAACACTTGAGTGATTGCCTAGGATGTTCTTTGAAAGCTATACATGGTCTTCTAGGGGTGTGTTACCTTCTTGACTCCACTGACATCCCCTACGTTTTACTTAAGAATAGTTAAATTTTGAGCCAAGCAGCAGTAACCAAACAACGTTTCTGTGCATCTTCGTTTCTTAGCTCGTCTATTCCACCAGGCCTTCATCAGTTTCAGGAAATACATCTTGGAAACAGACACACTTGGTGCAGACCTTCACATCATACTCAATGACATATGCTGTGGAGCAGGTGAGTGGAACATGCACCACCCATCACAAGCTTATAGACTTGATTCTCATTTTCATTTCATTTAAATTTTTTGCTACTGTGATCGATTTATTTCTCTGTTTATTTTAGGACACATAGATGATATTTTTCCATACTTCATGAGACATGCTAAACAAGTGTTCCCCATGTTGGATTGCATGGATGACCTTCGCAAAATCAGCGACTTGCGTGTACCTGCAAACTGGTAAGGGACATGTCATTGTTAACATTTTGAACTCTTTTGGTTATACCTTGCACAGCATGAGTTTGTTGCTAACTTAAGGATCTGATGTTGCTGTAGCAGGTACATTGTGGGTGACATGACACATAACTTGTATGTTTCTGCATCACTATGGGGAACTACAATCTGAGTTGTGTCACAGGTACCCTGAAGCCAGGGCCATCCAGAGGAAGGTGATTTTCCATGCTGGTCCAACAAACAGCGGGAAGACATATCATGCTATTCAGAGATACCTGGAAGCAAAGTCTGGAGTCTACTGTGGACCATTGAAGCTGTTGGCCCATGAGATCTTTGAAAAGAGCAACAGTGCTGTGAGTCTGATTGTCCTTCAAAGCTGCCTGAGTTTGTTTGCTTGTTCTGAGAAAATTAATCCTGGACAAATTTAAATCCATTCCTTAGGCACTCAGACAGTACTAGTTGAATAAGGTGATGGCAATGGAACGTTTTAGGTGGCCTTTTAGTTAATAAGGATTTGAGCATGAATCTGAAACTCCAGCTTTAAGTTCAGTTTGCCTTTGTGACCCAGTGTTGGTCAACACACGAGTTTTCATTAAACTTTTTAAACTGCATTTGATGGCAGTACTGAATCTGACTGTGTCCCTCCTCACAGGGTGTGCCCTGTGACCTGGTGACAGGAGAGGAGCGAACAGTTGTGGACCCGGACGGGAAGCAATCCGGCCATGTTGCCTGCACTATTGAGATGTGTAGCGTCACAACTCCATGTTAGTACTCTGTTTTACATCTGAAAAACACACACACACACACACACACACACACACACACACACACACACACACACACACACACACACACACACACACACAGGTATACATATATATAAACATTAAACTGAAAATATCTAGAGCAGTAATGGTAGCATGAAAGATGCATTGGGCTATATAGGTTGTCTGAAATGAAATTTAAGATGTTTTTCTCCTAAAGCAGTTCACAATAGCATTAAATTTAGCATTTTAAAGTACTTTTTAAAACACACTGATGCCAGATTGAGTCTCTGTTGGGTTTGCTGTCTTGATGTAAATAGGTACCATGTAAAGTGCACAAATGACTTGAGATAATGAAGTGTGTTTATTTCAGACGAGGTTGCGGTCATAGATGAGATCCAGATGATCAGAGACCCATCTAGAGGATGGGCCTGGACAAGAGCGCTGTTGGGTCAGTCTGGTCACATGACCAATTTCCTTCTGATAGCTCCACTCACCAGTTAAAAGCACCTTAACATTTTTTGTGTCAAAACTTCTTTTGTTGAAGTAATGCATTTATAGCATAATTATAAAAGTAAGAGTAAAAAAACAATTGAATTTTGTATACATTGTGTTCAGCAAATGATCTGTAAACCACCTGTAAGCAGTAGCTTGGGGAGGCTCTTTCTGTTAGTGTTTACGACTGATTTATGGCACCTCCTTGTGCAAACAGGCCTTTGTGCTGACGAGATCCATGTGTGCGGTGAAGCAGCGTCTGTCGACTTCATCAGAGAGCTCATGTACACCACAGGAGAAGAGATGGAGGTGAGTCTGCAGTGAGCAGGCTGCTGTTGTGGTCTGTCCAAAGCGGCTCACACAGAAAGCGTTGGCAGACCGACTGTGGCACCTGTGATGGGCAGTGTAACATTATGTCAACTAAGCAGAGCACATTGAAATATCCAACCATACAAACATAGTGTAATATTCAGTCGATTGATTCTGTAGGGGGTTGTGGAACCTGATCAGTACGGGTATCCTCTAACCAGGTGCGCAACTACAAGAGACTGACCCCATTCTCGCTCATGGACCATGCTCTGGAATCCCTGGACAACCTGCGGCCAGGGGACTGCATCGTGTGCTTCAGCAAAAATGACATCTACTCCATCAGCAGGCAGATAGAGGCTCGCGGCTTGGAGTGCGCCGTTATCTACGGGAGCCTGCCACCTGGTAAGCTCCACTTATGTACCTTCTGCTGTCACACTGTCTTGTTGAACATAATCTTTTTCTGATGATCTCAATTAATTATGAATGAAGTCCTCTTAATTTGTATGTACAGGGAGAATACCAGTCTTATGACTGTCCAGCTTCTTGCTGGGATAACTGCAGTAATATTATCTATGTTGTAATTTGTAAAGCTTTTATATCTGGCATGCAACCTTAATCTACTTTTTTGTGGTCTACAGGCACCAAATTGTCACAGGCAAAGAAGTTCAATGATCCAGCAGACCCATGTAAGATCCTTGTTGCAACGGATGCGATAGGAATGGGCCTGAACTTGTGAGTATACAGCCAGAGTACTGGATATTTGCAGTACATAGGAACAATAGGAATGTGCCTGGAAGTCTGAAGGGTTAAAATTAATGATGCCCTGCTAAGGAAATTTCTATCTGATTCCAACAGCCACTTATTTCTGAAACTGATCTCAATATCGATACTGATGGCCGATTGTTTGGGGACTTTTGTTTACATACTGTCCACTGTAATAAATAAATACTGTATTTTTCCTAATTAATGCGTCTGCTCTAATAGACGCGCCCCCACCTGATGATAAAGTACGAGACACGGTAAAGTGCAGCCCTTCTACACAATTAAAGCAGTGACATAGAAACGTGGTCAATGCGTAGAAGTGGGGATTTGTGGAGAATTAATGTATAAATGCAGTGAATTATACGCATTTTCTACAAGTGAAGATAATTTAATTAACACAAACATGCTACATTATTTGGACAAAATCCGCTTCTATATCCCAAATTGATTTGCAGTGCATTGCACCGGCATCACTAGTAAAACACAATGTTCTGATATTTTCAGTAGGTTTACAGTACATGCAACTTGAATTTCGTTGGAAAATGAAGTTAATCGAGTATAATAATGAGGTCTTCAAAATCTATAAAAAATAGATTAAAATCTGTTCTTACCGAATTATGCACAATTCATTTGGCATTTGTTGAGTTTATGGCGTTTTTGCACAAGCAATGACAATTAATGACTCACCCCGTTTAAGTTGTATTTCCATTTCATCAGAGCTGTTTCTTGTAACTTGTAACGTGCCCGGGCACGTTAATTAGGAGAAATACGGTAAATTACATTCCAGAAATGTGTATCCATTTTTTTTTAGGACAGTCTGGCATGCAACAGGAAATTGGCTGCATTGAAATGTTTAACAGCAGATCCTCCTCATGAAATTTTTACTAAGCAGTATTTGGGAACTGGCATAAACAGCGTCAAGTGCGCGAGTCCACCACCCGTCAGTAAAGACAAGGCCCATTTCAGCATCCCAAGTGGACCTAATGGTGATAACAGTAGACTCCAACAGGCAGGAGTGTACCATATATTTTAGACAAAGAGGTCCACTGGAGGGGGTCAGATTAAAAAAATATATATTCCAGGGAGGACTATGGGGAACAGAGGTAAAATTGGAAAAAATTACGTGCTTGGAAGAATCAAAATAAAGGAGAGGGGGGCAAATGAAAATCGGCTGAGAGTAAAAGCAGAGAACCCCATTGTTATAAAGATTTAAAAAGCATTTAAGAGGATTGCTGTGTCCCATTAAGAAGGTGGTGTCTGAGATTGGGGTGGACAATTTGTTTCAGCCTTCAATCTGGATGAATTGAGAGACAGCTGAAAATTTAAAGTGACACCCGGAATTGAAACCAAATATTGAAAGTGGAGATCATTACGAGAAGGTTTGGTGGGCAACGGGAGAGGTGCCCACACAGGAGCGCAATTCCAGTCTGCACCAATGTAGATCAGAGGTCTGAAGCCAGTACGCTATTTGATGAATATGGGCAGACCAATAATAAAATTGCAGATTGGGCAGCAGAAGACCACCATAAAATTTGCTATTGAAGCAAAGATCTGCGAATCCTGGGAGCTCGACCACACCATTAAAAAGACGAGACAAGCTGATTGATTGAATGGAAGAGCCTGAAAAAGGAATAAAAATTTAGGTAAAACATTTATTTTAATGACGTTAATCCTCCCGATGAGAGACAAAGGCAACGCATTCCATCTCTGCAGATCAGATTTTAATCGATCAGGGGTGAGAAATTAGAAGAATATAGGGAGGTCAGCGTTCTGGTGACATTAATCCCCAAATATACAAAACCTGAGGGACTAAGACTAAAAAGGGGATCAGCCGGATGCAAACGAAGTCCTGAGGCATTAACTGGGTAACACTCACTCTTATGGACATTAACCTAATATCTGGAAAAGGAGCCAAATCTCTCCAGTGCAGCCAATATCAATGGGACAGCATGGGATGGGTCAGTGACATACAATAGCAAATCATCTGCATAAAGGAAGACCTTGAACTCTATCCCAGCCTGCGATATCCCACAAAATGTCTCAGAAGAGCGCAAACAGCAAAGGGGCCCAATAGCAAGTGCAAACGTCAAAGGAGATAAGGGACAACCTTGGCATGTACCCCATGATAAAGCAGAATATTTAGACTGCACCCCATTTGCGTGAACACATGCCTGTGGGGATGCATATGGTAAAGAAATCCAAGAGATCAACCTCCCTCCAAAGCAAATGCGGTGCAAGACAGCAAAAAGATATGTCCACTCCACCCTCTCGAATGCTTTTTCAGCATCAAGTGAAATCACTACCTCGGGAAGTGGCTCAATGGATATGTAGTATATCCAGGAGAATATGGATATTCGCAAAAAGATGCTACCCTCTAATAAAACCATTCTGGTTACCAGAGATGATATTGGGGAGAACAGCGTCCAAACTTAGAGTCAAGATTTTAGCCAGAATCTTGCCATCAGTGTTGCTCAAAAAGAGGGGCCTATAAGAACTGCACAGCAATGGGTCCTTGTCCATCTTTAAAAGCAATTTAATGACTGCTTGATTCAAGGAAGGTGGGAGAGAACCCCAGTCTAACGATTCATTAAAAACTGACAAGAGCCAGTTTATCCTTACATTTCTTGTAAAATTCAATAGGGAATCCATTAGGGCCAGGGGCTTTATTGCTCTACATCTGGCTAATTGTAGAAACAATATCTCCCGGAGTTAACTAAGAATAAAGTTTCGTCACAATCTCGGGGTCAACAACAGGTAAATCAAGTCCATCTAAAAAGGAGGACATATCAAGTGCATCAGAGGGAGCCTCGTGTACAGACTAGAATAAAATGTGCTAAAAGTAGACATAATATCCACAGGGTTGGTGAGCATCAGTGAGAAAAGGCTTATCGCATGTTCATAATATGAACTACGTGATCACAGAAGCAGGTGCTCTGCCTCAGACATAGAAGTCCAAGTCCAATTCAGTCTGCAAATCAAGACGACTCTTAAGAAGGACAAGGTCCAAGGATGAAAGATACAGTTGATCAACCCTGGCTATGTCAGATAAGAGCTGCTCCACCCTAGATGATCTGGACCTATGCAAATAACCTGAAAAAGATATGATCTGACCCTGCAGAAAGACCTTCAATGCATCCCATAACACTGCATAGGAAACTGTCCCATTGTCATTAAAGCCTCATAAAAATTCATCAGTTGCAGCACCAGTGGTGTTGATGAATGTTTGCTCAGAAAGTAGCAGAGGGTTGAGGATCCACAGCCCTGAGTATCGAGTTCGGGGAGACAACTGAATGTCCAAAGTGAGGGGGGCATGTTCAGAAATGACAATAGTGTGTCTTACATTAAGGAGGAAAGTATGATCAATTAAAAAAAAATAATCGATGTGGGGTCAAAGTAACCATTCGCTGACATGAAGTAAGAAATACATTTAGACATTAATGAGGGGTGCAATGTCCTAGAGGTTGACCGGTCCATAGAGGAATCAATAACACAGTTTAAATCACCACCAAAAATTTGTAAATGACTATGCAAAACCGGAATCATTTCAATTTAGTCACAAACATGGAGTCATCAAAATTTTGGACATATACATTTATCAGAACAACTGGTTGATGCGATAATGTCCCCGTAACAATTAAGTATTGGCCATTCATATCAGCAATACCCCTTCCCCACCCCCAAATAAACAACAAAAAAAAGAAAAAACCAACAAGTAACAAGAACCCCATAGAATGCTCAATGAACAGGACACCACCTTCGTCACCATCCCAAAACAAAGATGAACAGAAAGATGGGGACACAGTCAGAGCACACAGTGCACGTGGTCCAGGAGTAGCTCCTTCTCCAACCCAAACAGATCTTTAAGCAATGCAGAAATGGCGGTGGGAGTGGAGAACCTGGCAGCTTCCTCGGGGGCATCCACAATATGCACATTATTTTGCTGCGACCTGGCCTCCAAGTTGTTGTGTTTATTGCCCAGGTCACAAATTTCAGATGACATCTGCTCAACCCGAGCACACCGAGCTACCACATCATCCGAGCAGGTGCAGAGCGACTGTTCCATATCCTGAACAGTGACCTGCACCCCACTAACAGTGGATGGGGTGACTGTCAGACCAGCCAAAACTTCAGACCTCACTGCCTGCAGCTCGGATTTTATAGTGGACAAAGTGTCAGACAAGGCAGTGTGGAGCTCGGATTTTAAAATGTCGGCAGTTTCGCTGCGCAGCGAAGTAAAAATATCGGATTTGAGATCCAAATTATCAGAGAGCCCCGAACTGGCCGGTGAACCACCTGAAACCAATAGTTGGCTGAGGTGTCTGAGCAGACGCAGACCGAGCTTTAGGCGGCATTATACTGTCAGTAAACAAAATATAAGAAAATTAAACCTAACCAAATATATCTAAGAAGCACCGCAACACAACTGAGGAAAAATCAGCTTCCTATAGGGAAGGAAATAAATAAATCCTGCAGGAGCTACTAGACTCACGTCCTACTCCATAAAGAGTCAAACTGGAAGCTAAAATTGGCTAGTTTTTAACCATCATCCAATGTCTGATTGTTAACTGACTAATTGACTGATGCCAATAGTTGGTGAATACAATTGGTTCATCACTAGAGAAAATGTTATAAATGTATAATCCATTGACTAATGGTATTGGAGTAAATGTTAGTCCAGTGTTTTGTAACATTTTGCCTTACCTTTTAATGAAGGTGTATGAAAGTTCTAGTTTCCAAAGTGTTTTGCGTCTCTAGGAGCATCCGCCGTATAATCTTCAACTCTCTGCTGAAGCCCACCGTAAATGAGAAGGGTGAGAGGGAGATGGATGCCATCAGCACATCCCAGGCCCTGCAGATCGCCGGCCGGGCTGGGCGCTTCAGTTCTGCCTTCCAGGAAGGCGAGGTCACAACCATGTACCAAAATGACCTGCCCGTACTCAAAGAGATAATGAGCCGCACTGTGGACCCAGTGGAGGTGAGGCTGGTCTAGACCTGGGCTTCTGTTTACATGTGAGGCCAGTCAGCATGGTTTATTGCTGAGCTGAGGCCTGGGCCTTCTCTTTACATGTGAGGCCCATCAATGTGGTTTACTGCTGAGATGAGGCCTCAGGCTTGTGTTTACATGTGAGATCGATCGATGTGGTTTACTGCTGAGCCAAGGCCTGAGCCTTCTGTTTATATGGGAGGCCCATCAGCATGGTTTACTGCTGAGCCAAGGCCTGAGCCTTTTGTTTACATGGGAGGCTTTCCAGAATAGTTTACTGCTGAGTTAAGGCCTGGGAAGTTTGTGAGGCATATTAAGGCCTCCAGCAGTGTTGGATGGTGCAAGACAGGATCAGTGTGCAGGCAGTTTTTAGTGTTTTTTTTAATGAAAATCTTAAGATAATAATTTGAACTGTTTAACAAGCTTGTATAGTACTGTTGTGTTTCTGTCTCAAAGCAGCATACATGAGTTTCTCTCTTAGAATGATGAATGGCTCACACTCATCTGAGCTTTGCAATTTTTCTACAAAAATCAGCTTTTGTTAAGCTAAAGAGACATACCCCTGAAAACGCTTGTTCTGGTTCATTGAGTGTTTGTCTTCTGGTCCTCAGGCAGCTGGCCTGCACCCAACCGCTGAGCAGATAGAGATGTTTGCCTATCACCTACCTGAAGCAACACTCTCCAATCTGATTGTAAGTACAGAAAAGAAGGGTGGAATGTTTCAAACATAAAGCTGTCCAGTGGTAGGAGTTTTGTCACAAGTTTCTTTTCATAGAATGATACCTTGATGGTGCTCTTTCATTCATGCACTTTACCATGCCAAGTTGTACCATACCAAACTACTGTAAGTGCATCCAAGTCTTCATTCTGTTGGTTTTGTTTGGTTTTCTGCTTTTCATTCTAACTAAACAGACTCAAAAATTATGCCTGAAATCCAGCAAAGAAACATGCTAGCCCGTCACTTCACTGTGACAATGTTGAGGTTGTTTGGGGGTAGTCAAGCACATTGTGGTCTTGCTCCATAACAGGGCCTGTGTGACATGGTACGGAACTGTAGGGGTTGAGTGAAAGTGCTGTGGACGGTGGATTAGCAAAATACATAACTTAATAATAGAAGAAACAGGTATTTGTGTAGTCATATTCTATACAATATTACTGGTACGTTCAGCAACTGAAAATAAAGGATGGTAATTTGAAGCTATAATGCTTTGGATGCGTTTTTTGTGTTTCCTGTACAAAGCTTCTTGATTTCTGTGACGTTTCAGCTTCTTCATGACCATGAATGGGATAAACAAACAAGCAGATGAATTAATGTTGGTTTGTTTCGTTTTTTGCCCTCAGGATATATTTGTGAGTTTGTCTCAGGTGGATGGTGTCTACTTTGTCTGCAACATTGAAGATTTCAAGTTCCTAGCAGACATGATCCAGCACATTCCGCTCAACCTGCGTTCACGATACGTCTTCTGCACAGCTCCCATCAACAAGAAGCAGCCATTTGTCTGCACCACCTTCCTCAAGGTGCATCTCCTGGGGGGTGTCTAGGGCCAGTTAATGGGAGTTCAGGTTTTACTTTGTAAACATGCAATAGGAATAACTCATAAAATAGCACACATAGGCAATCCATTCAAGTGATATAAATGGATCTGTGACCATGTGGTACAAAGTATGTTTGTTTTTGCTTGGTTATTTTATGTGCTGTGTGCACTTCTGAAACTCTGACCAAACATTACTGAAGCATGTAGTAGTAACCTTGATAACACCAAGGTTGACCTTTGTGTCCAGTTTGCTAGGCAGTTCAGCCGGGATGAACCTCTTACTTTCAGCTGGGTATGCAGGCATGTAGGATGGCCACTGCTCCCACCCAAGAACATCAAGGACCTGGTGCATCTGGAAGCAGTCCACGATGTTCTGGATCTTTACCTTTGGCTCAGGTGAGTGAGCAGGTCCTCCGATCCATCCTCAATGAAAGAAGTAAAACTCTGATTTTGTTCTATTTGCACATTTGTGCAATCGTAAATGCATCTCATCTGTTATACTTGAAATTATTTCCTGTGGGTTTAAAATGACGTTTGTGTGTGTGTCTGTGTGTGTGTGTGTCTGTGTGTGTCTGTGTGTGTCTGTGTGTGTGTGTGTCTGTGTGTGTCTGTGTGTGTCTGTGTGTGTGTGTGTGTGTGTGTGTGTGTGTGTGTGTGTGTGTGTGTGTGTGTGTGTGTGTGTGTGT
>JABJVR010048020.1:0-10368 GCA_025773905.1 Chitala chitala
CTCAAGCTCCCAGGCCTCTGGTAGAGGACCCGAGCTTGGATGGATAAGACCGCCCGCGGAGGGCGAGGGGACAATTTATATATATATATATATATATATATATATGTGTGTGTGTGTGTGTGTAATGGCAAAACAACCGGACATTGTGTATATATATATATATATATATATATAAATAAATTGGATTGCTACTCCCCTATAGCGTCCGTACTTCAATGGCAATCTGTATCACATTGATGTTTTGTCAGATCCCAAAGCTGTACAATGGCACATTTTTAAACAAAATTTCTTCACAGAAAAATCTAAGAACAGGTCATTAAGACCACAACAAATTGAGATTTCCCAAACATCAGCAGGATCAACAGTCTACCTCCTGTATATCGCCTGAAACACTCTACTGCAAACGTACATCGATGTTATGTGTCTCAGTACTATACAGGCAGTCCCCAGAGTATGAACAAGATCTATTACTAACTCTGTGCTTAAGTCAAATTTGTAGGCAAGTAGGAACAGGTACATGCAGTTTGCATTTAGCGTCCATCAAATGTTTGTTACACGGTACTGCGCTGTAGAGAGAATCTGTGTGTAGGTACTTTTTTAATGTACTGTAAAAAAAAATTAAAGTTCTTACAATAGTTTAGACATGAATAAAGGGAAAAGCTCAGGATTAAAGGTTAACACTCTTGTCCTATCGCTGTCTTGCATACTGGAAGGGCCATTCATGTGGTGGTGTTATGGTAATAACTGGATGGTGCTGAACAAACTATTGAAACTACATTCTGTTTTCATGGGTCTCATGAAGTAGTGCGTGTCTTCATTATTAAAAACCATTGTATTTAACTCACATTTTCAATACATCAGCTTTATGGCTGTCCATTCATTAGTATGACATATTAAGATGAATAACAGACGTAAGCAGATTCCAGGTTTCCTCACTCAAGGGGGTCAACATTATGCATTCCTTTGTTCAGAGACTGCGTGACACACCTCACTAAGTCACTGGTTTGAGAATGCTCTGCAATTAAAGATTTTAGTGGTATGAGTTACTAAGCAGTTGTAATGTGTCACAACTCAAGTACACTAAAGCAGCTTTTTTCATGTCAAATATACCTCTAAATCAACTATTAATTACTTAAAAGACCAAAAGATAAAAGCTTCAGAATGGCTGTCATAATCCTCAAATATTAATAGAAAATCAGTGGAACCATTTTAAAACAAACAGCGCTTGGTACAAAATCTAAGGATATTAAAACAAGACCAGAAACACTCTTTGGTATAAGTAATGTATAGAAACTGATTTCGCTCAACAGAGCTGTTACTAAATGAATGTCATAATGCTCATACCATTTCATGTTACATTCACTTTTCCTACAATGAAGGTGCTGGAGAAAACCTGAAAACCTTTCACATACACATTTTTTTAATTTAATGACATCTCTGACCAAGTGAAAACAAAGTAATCCTTTATAAATTTATCAATTTTTAATGTTTGTTAGAATGGCAAGTACTGCCTCTTGCAAAGGATATCATACTCATTGTATATTTAACAAATCACTGGATTACTAATACAATGAGCTACAGTGTCATTATTCCCTTTTCATCAGGGAATTCCATGACATGCATCTGCCTCAACACTTTTTTCCCCCCACCAGTAGAGAACTGGTTTTGTAACCTGGTTTTACAAATGTTCTGGAAAGAAAGTCAGGTTTCGCACAAAAAAAAAAGTCTTTAAAATGATTTTGATAAGCCATTTATGGATCATTTTTAGATCGCCATTCGCTGGGGTAAACCGGCCGGATGACAATTCAGGCTTCGCCCATTTCCACATCTTCCTGTAATTTCTGCACCATCTTTTCCTCCAGCCTTTTAGCTTTTCCTGAAACAATACAGAACAGCTGTCACTGCACAAGATCGCTGTCTATTTCCCCTCTAATACCAGCAACTCATCCAAGTTTGCTCCATAGCACCCTCTGCTGGGAGCATTTAATTATGCAAACAACAAAAGTCTCCAAAAAAAAAAAAAAAAAAGATTATGTGCGATTTCACGTGTTAAAGCTTAATGTAATAACTGCACATGTAATGCCAAATGTAATTATTCAATGCAAAAACTTATCACATTTCTCAACAGTTTTTTTACATAGAGTGAAAATCAAATTACATTTTGCACTCACCATTTTTATTAAATTATTGGAAGATTATTACAAAACAAGCTTTTATTACTTTTTTTATTACATTCTGCACAATTATTACATCAAGTGCCATTACATTATGAGTTCTACCACAAATGCGGTCAGCCATCCTGGTTTAACCCCTTTCAAGCAAATTAGCTTCACAGTCGTAGTAAGTAACGCAATGATAAACCACGGTAGCTGGGAGATGGGCAGGCAGACAGACACACAGCGCGGCAGACAGACACACAGCGCGGCAGACAGACACACAGCGCGGCAGACAGACACACAGCGCGGCAGACAAAGATGGAAGCTCACCAGCATGTGGAGCTTTGATGAGATGGATGTTCTTCTTCACTTCGTTGATGGCCTCTGACTTCTCCAACTCTCTGCCTTTCTTCAGCCTTTGAAATTTGAAAATATGACATGGTGTCAAAACATCAAATGTTCAGTACGTGTCAGGTGGTGCCTGCTACCATAAGGGGAAAATCTGCATGTACAACAAGGCGTTTCCAAGTGCCTGAGAGTTAACAACATGAATGTGAAAAACGCAGCATAGTTTATCTTTAAACAAAGATCACACAATAGGAAAATTAAACATGAGCTGTAAAGGCGCTAAAGGTAACAGTAAAGGTAAAGTAGATTAAAGTGCTGTTGAAGTACAGAAAAACAGCTCACTGTCCAGGAGGCTTTTCAGAAGGTATGACGATGTGATCTCTCACCTATTGATGATGAACTGTGCCTGTCGCTTCTGCTTGATCGTCTCCACCTTCTTCATAGCTTCAACTGAACAAAAGGAAAATTACAGCCAGTCAGTTTTAAAGAAAGGCACAAGAGGCTCTTATAAATGGGGAAACAGAAATTTAATAAATTGGTTGTTCTGTGAAAATTAAATTCAATATCAGGTTCCGGACATTCAAAAATAAATTGTTTATAGCTCAAAAGAAACTAAGTGGATCTTTTACAGACATTTTGAAACAAATATTGCAAACATCTGTCAGAACGTCTGGTTAATAGACATTCTTAGGTCTTACCGGTCTTGCTCCACAACTCCCTCTGGTATTTAACTGGAATATTCCTGCGCTTCTCAAATTCAAGTGAATTATCCTACAATGGGAGCAAAAAATCTTTATTTAATTATACTTAAAACCATCATCGTGTATATTAAGGAGTGCCAAACTGTACAAAAACCTACCACTGTCAATTCCTTGCCGGCAGCTTTCCTGAAAGCCTTAGTCCACCTGGTCTTCCTTGGGTTACGCTTCTTCTTGAAATTTCTGTGACACTTTGACTTGCAGAACCTGAACACCTATTAATAAACACACATACGCTTAAATCATTTGACTGAATACTCGAAATTGTCACGAAGGAATTACACTTTAAAACCAAATGCGATCACATTCCCTGACGTTGAGAGACAGTTCGAGTCTGGCTGCCTAATACTAACTCATACAAAGAAAGACAAATCTATTCTACAACACTAAAAAACGGGGCAACATGTAAAATGTAAGTATCTAAATGTAGTATTTTCCTGGCCTACAGCTTATCCCTTAAGTACTCGATTGTGCTTTTTCCTTAAGACAAAAGACACGATGTACATATAGAACAATGACGTACCTTACAATCATTACGTACAAACATCATCCCATGACCTGGATAAATAGGCCCGGAGCAGAAATAACACTTTTCGATCCTCATTTTATGACTTGTTGTTTATAAATTGTGATGCGCACATGAGTTCTCAGCAGCCACACGGACTGGTCCGACTTGGTAAGGAAGTAGTTTAGTTAAGTTTCCGGGTGAAACGTCCACACCAGCTCGCGACTGACCTCTAGCGGATATATAAATGTGACATGTCAGCGTTACAGTGTAACTGCATTAACTTTAAGGAAAGAAAGCCTGTATTGATAACTTTTATATCAATTTAATCTATCAACTAATATGAACCATTACTTTATTTAATAAATTCTCAGACTACCCGGTCTTAAACTGACCGAACTTGTGTACCCAAATAGTACTGACTGGAAGGAGAGACCTCTCCAGTAAACAAGTCTGAGCATTGTGCACGTGAATGTACGTCTTGAGTTTTGTTGGATTCAGATTTCTCCTATCAGCCTCACTAGCGGTCCACTCAGGTGTGACACAAAGTGTTTCCCCTGCTTGACTGTTTGATCTTTTACACGGATACAAGGCGTTCACATGACGAGTATTTATCTTTTGCAGAAGGAAGTTGAGCCGACCAAGAACTGAACGCAGTTATCCCACACAATACACAACAATTCTTCCATCCCCAGCAACACTGGGCAAACAAACAAAGCAGCAGCGACGCTGTTTGCATGTTCGTTTCAGTGTTGTAGCAGGTATCCCTGCTTATAGGATCAGCTGCTTTTCTGGCACTTTCTCACGAACTCAGTGCTAACCATGTCACGTGTCTCCTGTTACAGCAACACCCAGTATTTACTTACTACTGAGGAAAAACCAACAAACTATACAGCACAATGTTAAAGTGTCAAATATAAAGTTTAGATTCTTCACAAATAGGAAAAATCTAGCTTTTTACAACTAAACTGAATTAAGATGGCTTACATAAAACCTACTTTTTAGTTTATGGCAGCTAAGTGTTGACTTATATATCGGATGCACGCGTGTTCACACCCCGCTCTCAAGGTCTAGTTTTTTTTTTTTTTTTTTTTTTTGTAGTACTAATTTGCCCATGATTGTTTTCATTTAAATGGATATTGCATTTTCTTTTTCATTTGCAGCTGAGATAATATTACTACTGAGTACCAACATGGCTTTACCTTAAAAGTGCTCAACCTCTCAAAGTACTGAAACTCATTTTGCATCTGCAAATCCCAGAGGTATTTTCATACATACATCTTTTAACCACGCCATTTCTCTAGTGTGTAAAGGTATTATACATTGTTTGTACTGTACTTTAAATACTAAGTTCTTTCTTGATTTTAATCACTGTGAAACAAATTACTGTGACCAATAGTCAATTACAGTAGTTACCTGTCCAAATATTCACATTAGTCTGGGACCTTTTTTACTGGTCTCAAATCTGGTTACTCCTGGAGTCAGCCTTAAAGGAAATAATAAAATGTTTAGTAAGCTACTGAAATCCTACAAACCCTTGAATTCATGAAGTTTAATATTACCATTCCAGAAGACACTGGTTCAGAAAAAAAAACAAATTTTAATTCAAACAGTCACACCGTTTTAATAAATAATATACCTATGCATTTTATTAAAGAATAAGGTTTACATATTTGGCATTGGGACAGTGTTCTGGAATTAATACAGTGTTTAAAATACACAAATACACAGCAATTTAAAGCACATTGCACAATAAGATCAAGGATTCCCATGCATGCATTTTGCTTACATTCAAAGTAGTGAGACATATCCCCGTTGCCATATCAACAAGCCAATAGTGAGAGAAATTCAGATAGAATACCTGTGATTCTTTTATCTTACCCACATGAACAGACTTTCTCCAACAGAACAGTGTTTAAATGAAAGTGGGAAAATGAATGTAGAGAATAAGAGTACAGCCCAAAATAGACATGACATGTGGCCAGGCTAGGCTGCTTGTGGTTAAACAGTATAAAGATATAATGGCACAATGAGTACAGAATGTGCTGGTAACAAAACGAGGGGTCCACGCACGCACAGACACACGCACGCGCGCACACACCTTTGTGGTTAGTCTTAGAAGTAGCCCGATATTTGGCATGAGCTCCTGAGAGGGCAGCAACCATCTTGAACAGACTGTCAAAAAGGTAGCAGGGAGCAGAAAGGGAATGATCAGACTAAATGGGGCAGGAGCTGTGGAATAAAGGGGGTATCGGGCAGGAGGGGGTCTGTGTCCAACTAATACAAGATTAGAGTAATGCTCTTCATTCATAATCAACAGATTTAAAATGTGGACAAAATTCAACGGTATGTTACCGAAATACAAATCTGTAAATTATATAAACATTACTGTATAAAAAATAGATTTGTATTAAAATTATATATTGTATTTTTACTTTTTCTTTGGTCAATTTCTATAAGAACATCTTGCATTTCTCTGTAAACCATGGCTGCGATTAGACACAGTGGCAAAGAACTCTCCAGCTAGAGAACAGTAGTGAAAGTGATCCAACTAAAAGCCACATCCCAAGATGCACCACTACACAAAGCGAGAGCCTCTGGCACGCCACACCATGGTCGGTGCCTATCTTGACAAAGGCTCGTCTTGTGTTGTGCACTTTACTCTGGGAGTGAAATGTTGACGATCCAGTGTTGCTGTGGGCTCTCTCCTGAAAAACGGCAACCCCACCCTGACGTAAAACCACTAGTGAACAGAAAGCAGAGAGCAGAGGTCAAGGCGCGCTCTAGCAGCCGCACTTGCCAGCCTTCGGCTCTGCCTCCTCTGTGATCTTCTCCGTGTTGCTGTGCCCATTGGACTGGGTCACGCCCTGAGGCATCCATGACTTGTCCACACAGCGCTCCATGCGCTTCATGATGAGGTCCAGCAGGACTTCCACAGCCTGGCTCACGTTCTGTCCGTCCGCAGCACTTGTCTCGAAGTACGGGATGCTGTTCGGGAGAAACAGCAGCCTGCTTAGCATCTAAATCTGCGTTACAGCAGACCTGCAGCTTCTGAGGGAAGAACCTGGGCTACAGCACATTGCTCTTCTACAGCTGTTCAACTTGAATGTTGCTGCTCAAACAAACTAGCATGGTCAAGTTCCTATTCTGCCTACTACCATGACCTCCCACCAAACAACTTTATAAAAGGGAAATAAAACATTCGTTTGTGTGAGAATAAATTTTTGCTACATTTTCACTCAAGTGCTTCCCAGCATTCCTTCTTCACAAACAGAAAAGTTTCTCACCTTAAAACACAATGTGTTCATTTTGTATGGGAGAACAATGTAAAATGGGGTAAAATTCACCATTTTAAGTCAATGTCTGCATTTCTTCCTTTTGTGCAAAATTAAGATGTATGGCTTTGCTGCCTCAAACAGTAGTACCTGTACAGTAGATAAGGTGACTAAATATTTGCCCAAGCCTGGCTTTCCCAAGGGGGCGGAGTTCAGCCTTTCCTACTCAGTAAGTATTCACAGGTATTATCTGGAGCTGACAAGCCCTCAAGCCTCTGCCCTCTGAGCAAATGTCTCCTAGGTAACCATACATACCCAAATTTTTCAGCCAGCTCTTTGGCCTCTTGTGTTTTAACCACCCTCTGATCCTCCAGGTCACACTTGTTCCCACAGAGCACAATATCGGGGCTTTCACAATAAGCGTGCATCTGTAACTGGCCTGTGTGGAGACAGGGGAACACACTTAAACAAAGTTCAGCTTAGCACAAAGTCATCAAGTTTGTTGCAGCATCAGTAAACACCAGCTGCAGGCAAGACACCCGGGCCACCGAGAAGAACCTACTCATCCAGTTGCGGACGTTGAGGAAACTCTGCTCATTCGTGAGATCAAACAAGAGGAGGAAACCCATGGCATCTCGGAAGAAAGCGGTCGTCAAACTCCGAAACCTAACAGGAGGAAAGCAGAATATCATGAATACATTTGCTGCACACCAAAGATTAAAGATTTATGGGTGAACTTGCAATGTCCTTTCAAATGTTCCTCCACATGTTACATTCCAAGCTTGACAGTATTTACCTAAAGGTTACAAGCTACTTTGTGTTTATTCAACAGACATCTAGGAAATTGTGTCCCTGGGCTCCCGCAGCAGTGTGAGACGCCTCTGGCTCCGCTTACCTCTCCTGGCCTGCTGTATCCCACAGCTGAAGGTGAATCCTCTGGCCTTTTCCTGTACTGCCATCTGGACCGCTGGCCTTGTACACCTGCAGGCCAAACATGAGACAGATGTGAGAAGGGCGGAACGAGCCCTTCACACGCAGGTATCTCCTCCAGCGACTGGTAAGCACTGATAAGAGGGAGACGGTGTTTGGATATCACATTTATTCATTTAGCGAGTGCTGTTCTGCCAATTAAAGTACGTCAGCGATCAGATTATAAAGCACTGAATCAGTTCAGGCCTAACTACAGACTGCAGCAGTTACAACAAGATGCCAGCTGTTCCTCCTGCCACAGGCTGGCCAAGGCTTGCTAATCACCGCCACCAGAAACGTGCTTGTGACGAAGTGACTGTAACCAGCGCCCATGTTTGCCCACAGTCCCTCCTGTGTTTGTCTTCCAGGAGTCAGCTACATTCAGCAGGGCGTCTGTCACACCTCAAGCATTGCGCTTCTGTCATTCCAACTCTGCAATGACACAGTCCTTCAGACAAGTACACCCTGTCACCTTGGACCATTAACAGAGCCTTACCTTGGCTCTATAGTTGTAAACTCAACATACACCGTTTTCTTTTGGACACTTATTTCAGCACTGCCATCTTTCCTTACTGTACACACTAGCTGTGCTCAGCAGTATTTGCGCAGTGAAACTTTACAACACTGTGCACATTCCCATAACCCCTTGGGCTGAAAAGCAAAGCTCATCCTTCTACAGACAGAAGGGAGGGGCTGAAGGCATTCTGTGCCTCCCAAGTTACTGGGAGTAGTTTTGTTTGCGGACACCATACCTTATACACAAACAATAGATTACCATGGACATGGATTGTTGGCAACCAATTACTTTGTCTCATCTAAATTCCTTCAAAAAGTAAGAACAAATCCAATCAGTTTGTACGTTAAAGAGCATTTGTTGATACAATCTCATATTCCTTGGAAGTTACACTTATAGTACACATTACTGCTAATCCAAGACTTTTAACCAAAATAAACTTGTGTAAAAAAAAAAAAAAAAAAAAAAAAGGCAAATTATTTCACTTGGGCTGTTCCTCTTGAGTGTCAAACTAGCAACACTATCATTCACTAGGCCACCTGTTACCACAGCACAGACTAGGCTCTGGTGCGCTCTTTTATACTGCTGCTGTATATGGTAACCTCCAGGCAGACAATGTCAAAACATGGGGAATTCTTAGTACAACCTTTTAATGCAGTACTGTGATGCAAGCCAGTGCTGCAGTTTAAACTGTCAGATTCTTCACACGTTCAATCACAAAACTAAGACCCAATCTTTTCCAAGTGGAAAATGAGAGGCAAACAAAATAAATTTTAAAAACCAGTCTTACCACTCGCTTCTCTCTGAAGTCTATTCCGACTGTGGTGATAAACTTTGAGTTAAACTTGGCATCTGTGTACTGATAAAGAAAGCTGGTCTTGCCCACTCCAGAGTCCCCAAGGGCTAGCAATTTGATGAGGTAATCGTAGTCCCCATCAGACATAGTGAGCAAGTAGTTTGGACCTGTAAAAAAAAAAAACACAAACATTTCTGTCAACGGTCGTCATAGCTGCCGGACTCCTCGGTATGCCACACGATGCAGCAAGAGCAGGGCTTTGTAGAAGAATCAGTCACACTGATTAACTCATTAGACAGTAGTGAGACACCAGTAATAACCACTAAGACTGCAAATAAGAAGAGACAGACGTGGGGGGTTTAAAATTTAGCACCCAAGAATTCAGACAGATACACAAAGGTTCACTTAATTTCTCCACTTAGAGAACTACTAACCCACCCCAACGGTTTGGCCTTTTTTCCTGAGGCCCCACTTGTTTCAAGAATTATTCATGATGGAAATTTCTGGAGCTGTGGACAGACTGCCACCCAGACAAAGGGCAATCCTGCAATATACTGTTGTAGCGTTGGTGTGCAGTTCTTGTGCCCTGCAGGGGGTGCCCAGGAAATGCCCCTTACATTTACCCTCACCGTCTAAAGCTCCACCCAACATTGCTAGGAACATCTTTCAGAACAGTACTTTTATTTCTGTCAATTGTTAGTTTGCCATTCACAAAAAACAAAAAAAAAAAAACCTAAAACCTTTCCCTTGCATCAACCCCAAACCCTTCACTATAATACATGGGCCTATGTTTAAAATATGATTAAAATATGATAGCCACAATCAAAACAAGCACAGGTCAGAGGCAGTGCAGAACTGGGAGCATATGGCCTTGTTTGTGAATATACATACACATTTCAGCAGCAGAGAGTCAGTTCCAGGCTAATCAAGTGCACCCCATCAGATGAGGGAGGGGGGAGGGGAAAAAAAAAAAAAAAAAAAAAAAAAAAAAACAAATGGTTGGTGTTTTACCCGGGGGCGAAGTGAAAATGTACCCAAGGGGGGGCC
>JABJVR010048020.1:10378-25745 GCA_025773905.1 Chitala chitala
AACAAACCCAACACCCACCCACCCTCCCCCCCCCACCCCCCCCCCACCCCCCCCCCCCCCCCCCCCCCCCGGCCCCCCACCCAAAAAAAAAAAAAAAAAAAAAAAAAACCTATGCTTGGAGTTATTCCCAGGGAGCTCTGTCATATGATCGCAAGGGGGGTCCGAGGGGGGAAGAGGAGATCAGACAAACCTCCCCATTCATCTGCCTTCAACAGCACCTCAGCTGTAGGCTTCGCAACAAGGCCATTAATATTTGGACAAAGACCAGACGAGGAAGTGAAAACACCATCACCTCCACAACAGCCCCTTCAAAAAAAGCCACCAATGCCATATATAAGCAGGGCCACCTTTTTTCTTGAAGAAAATCTCAAGATCTCAGTCTCTCTTCAAGATCTGGGAATGTGGCCCTTCAAGATCTGCCCAAAAATGGATGCAAATGTCAGCAAGTACCCCAATCCCACCTTTCTTTTTTACCACAGTGGTTAATTAAGCTTACTGTTTTCCTGTGTAATTTCGTCTCCTCTTTGAAAGGCACACTTTCACTCCGCCAAGTTGAAACAAGGCAGCCAGCTGGAACTTGGCACAAAATCAAATGCACCATCCTTTGGGTCACAGTGGTACCAATTGGATGAACCTGAGCTAGCAATTTAAGCAAAGCCTAATTCTTGTCTGCCCTGCCTAAACCACGAGGTCACATATACCTGGGAGGGCCCAAAACAGGAAAAGGCACCCCCTGTTTTCCTCCTATTGCTCCTCGACTGTCTGCCTGCCCATTGAAACACTTTCCACAGGGCATAGCCTGCTCCTCAGTCAGTGGAAGTGACTGGCACACTAAACACCCTCCCCAGGTCAAGAGCAGCCAACCCTCTGGTTACGCATATGCATCGTTAGAAACCTTCCATCTACAGACCTTACTTTAACATAAAGAAGGGTTATAAACAACCTGCAAAAAGTACCAAAAGAGAATCTAGTTGCTGAGAAACAACCATCTGATCACTGAGCAGCCTTCTCCAGGAAAAAGCAGCACAGAGCAAGAAGTTCACACTCAGGAGGCGCCACTATGTGTGGGGCAGCAGACAAGGGTGTCGGGGAAAACACTAAATCTTAAGTCCTCATCCCAAATCTCTCATTCAGTGATGACAAAAGGGATCCTGCCTTATTACATAAGGCTGATTACATCTACACAGTGGCCTACTGAACTGGAAGATGAAAGGGGGACAGAAGGGGGAAGTTAATAAATTCCCAGGACTCGGTGTTATAACATCAGAATTCCTCCGTGTATAATGAGCAGAACATCCTGGAATTTGAGTGTAGATTGAAACTTGAACACGCACGCACGCACGCGCACACACACACACACACACACACACACACACGCCACACACACACACACACACACACACACACACACGCCACACCCTGTAACACACTGTGTCCACAATAAAATGTTTGGGACCAGATGGCCCAAAATAAAGAACAGGCAGTACACAACACATAAAAACAATATTAAACATAAAACAAAGACGGAAGAGAGGAGAAGCGTTTGCCCTCAGCACAATTACGCAAATTAAGTATTTGCCCTTACCAATCCTATTGCATATGGACATCCAGAACTTGGAAGATTTCTCTAAGCAACCACAGACATGACAACATACCACTCGTCTGTTGCTTGGTCACAAACTAAAATAAATAACATAAAAACCACTTCCACCTGGTCATAATACATAGAAAAGTAATATATGGGGGGGTCAAATGAGCCCATGCAAGATGCACATTAACAAAGATGATCTACTCACAAACATATACGCACATCTAGCCAAAGGAAGTTGTACAACAATACCTTTTCTTTTTTTAACTTATGTCATCAAAATACAGGTTTTTTACAGTACCCTAAAACAAAGCACTCACCCCAAGAGTCTCTCAGAAGTCTGTACAGAACAAACAAGCCAAAAACTAATTTAACATCAAACCACCAGTGGCTGAAAATGCAGCATTCCAGAGCGTCGCTCTGCTCAACCAACCGACAGCGAGAAACACCCAGGGCACAGGAGCAGCCAGGAAGCCAACAGCTCCTCCCACAGAGCCACGCATGGCTCTGGACCCACCTCACAGTGCTCGCTTACAGCTTACATGAGGGCAGGGCGGGGCAGGGCAGACACGCCAGGCTGTGTGTGTGTGTTATTTGCTTCAATTCTAAGTGTTACCATGCTGTTAGCCTTCTGTCTTATACAATTACTGTGTGATAATACATGAAGCAGGTAACACAAAAATATAATTCATAAATTCATAGGCTTAATGACGTCCAGCAAGTAAATAAACATGCAAGACATCCATTACTGAACAGTTCTTAGCAGATTAAATTCTTAGTCATGCAGTTCATGCTAACCAGACTATAGATTCAATTCTTAACACAGAAAAGGTCATCTTCCCTTCTTTCAGTGTTTAAAGAAAAAAATAAAAAATAAAAAAAATAAATAAATTCAAAACTCCATGTTTTACTGATAGAATAATAAGCAGGGAAAAGCAGATGCCTATTTTATTTTTTTTATTAGCCTAACAAGGGACATGGTTTACTACAGTTTGAAGCACACAGCCTGTGTTCTGTATATGGGACACCACAATGTCACATTTTCCAATTTGGACACGGTCCTGGCACAGAGCTGCTTTTCCCCCCTTCGTTTGCAGGGGAAGGCGGAGCCAACCCTCCAAGATAAGAGGTGAATGCACACTTTGCCAATTACTTCACAACACTCTACATTCTAAAATCTGAGCACCTACCATTTGGGGGGGAAAAAAAAAAAAAAAAAAAAAACTACTCTCCAGATTGTAAACAGGCAAACAGGACATTTGGTGGCATGTTACAAAGCAACAGATATGGAGAAACCAACATGCAATTTCTTCCCGTGGCACTTTCAAAAAAGCACATCTGCAGCAGCACCTGGCCTGGGCAACAGCCGAGCATTAACTCGACTGCTAAAGGAAAGCGCGCACACAGACACCTCGCATTTGAGCTTCAACTACAGTGTAGCACTGACCGCTCACACATGCACCACCGAGCAAACGTCGGGGAGTTGTCTCTGGCCATTAAACAGTGTCACTTCACCACAAAAATCATGAACACACAAGAAAGTACTTAACAGGGGCTCTAAAACACCTCACACTTCGCAGTGCGTGTATTCTGATGTTTTGTTTAGCTAAAAACAAAACTGTCTTCAAAACAAAAACAGAACTGTACATACTACAGTAACTGACATTCATCTTTTGGCAAAATTGTGGTAGATTGTAAATACAGCCAATAGTAAAAAGGACACAGTCCTACAACCCAATTAAGTCAGACTATACAAAAAAAAGCCACAATAAATGAGCAACACAGTACAAATACATATACATGCATATCTGACTAATGGCATAAACCCTGCTGCTTCTTATAGATGCATTATGGAATTCAAATAGCAATACCAGAAAAAACCCCAGGCCTACTGCCATCAGTACTACTAAAACCACAGCTGCAAATGGCCATGAGTAACAGCACCATTATGATTACCAACCACTCTGCATTGACATTATAATTACCAGGGATGGCATCAGTTAACTGTTAACCACCAATCTATATTGGTCAAATTGGTTTATCAATCAGTTAAAAGTTAATCTGATTTAAATAAAGGTTTACTGGTAGATACAACCCCTATTCCAAAAAAGTTGGGACATTCTGTAAAAAAGTAAAAACAAAATGCAACAATTTACAAATCCTTCTTGACACATATGTAATACTATACAGCACAGAGACAACATATTTAAAGTTAAATCTGATCAACTTGTGTTTTGTATTTTATTTTGCAATTTGATGGCTTTGACACATTTCAAAAAAATACACGTGCAGGTTACCCATGCCATGGCCACTAGCACACCCCCACACATGCTGGCTTTTGAACATCTCCTTGATAAAAATCAGGGTGGTAATTTGTCTTTCGCCCTGAGGACAGAACAAGCAATATTTCCAAAACAGACCTGAAATGTGGATTCATCAGACCACAGCACACTTTTCCACTTCATATCAGTCTATCTCAGATGGGCTTGGGCCCAGAAAGGTCATCTGCATTTCTGGATGTTATGTATAGCTTGCATTTTGCTCTGTAGAGTTTCAGCTTACATCTACAGATGTAATGGCAAAATAATGGCGAACTGTGTTTACTAACAAAGATTTCCTGAAGCATCCTGAGCCCATGTTGATATGTCTTTTATTGTCTAACATCAGTTTTGAATAGCGTTGCTTAAGTGATCAAAGATCATGTGCATTCAGTGTTGGCTTTCATCCTTGGCCTTCAACGCACATGGATATTACCAGATTCTTTGAATATTTTGATAATGTTATGGACTGTAGTTCTTACCATGGTTCACATTAAATGTCCAGTTGAGTAACATTCTTTTCTCATGCAGTCATGCACATAGCAACAAACTTCTCCTCATCTCTGCTTTTTAAGGATTAATGCTTTCAAAAATGACTCTTTCCTCTAACCAATTAACCTGCTTACCAGTAAAATGTTTCAATCAGTTAACTTTTTTCCATGTTTTTCTTGCACCTGTCCCAACTTCTCTGAATCATGTTGCTACCATCAAATTTATAATAATCATTTACAAAATGCAATGCATTTGATCAGTTTCAGCTTTAAATATGTTGTCTCTGTGCTATATTCTATTGAGAATTTTCAAGAAGGATTTGTAAATCATTGTATTTGGTTTTTATTTTACAAAGCATCCCAACTTTTTGGAATAGGGTTTGTACTTGAAGCAGTTCTCATTTTCATTATAACAAATATGAGTTGTACACACTGGTAGTAAATTAGTAATACATGAACAAATGTAAAGTAGGTGGGAAAAAAAAATTAAGCCGGTACCAAAAGGACCATTTTGATTGAAATATTTGGTACAATATCATTTGTGCAATTTGGTATTCAAAATCATCATTATATCTCCAACGCAATACCACATCCACAAGGCCTGACGGTTAAAGGCCTGCCGACCCTTCTGTCCATAGCGATTAGTGAAACCGCATTAAATTTTAACAATGAAGGAGGGGAATTGTGTGCATCCACCCCTCAACTCCTCAGAAAGAGTGCAGAACATCACTGCCAATGAGTGCGTATGAGACAGCTGATGACCTGGGAAAAAAAAACAAAATACGAGTAAAAAAAAAAAAAAAAAAAATCCCCCTGCTGGGGGAAAATATTCATCTTGGGTAAATAACGTGAAAAGCAGACAATTCAATGAATAAATTTAATTATGCACCCACTACAATGGTGCAAAACAAACAGGTCGCGATTCTGATGACACGCAAAATTGGCGAGACACTTTGTTCTTCGTTTTTAATGAAGTCTCACAAAAAAATTCAAGCTGGAAGTGCCATTTGTAGCACTGGCTAAATTGTTGCTTGAGACAAGGGCTGAAAAAGTTAAAAGGAGAAAAAAAGCGTTATCGATTTTAAATAAACTAACGATGGGCTTGTCAGTTAAACCAATGGCCACCTGTTGTCAATCAAAACTGTCTGCATCCCTCATTACCACTTGCACTGCGGTGTATAGCATTCACCAGCCTGAAAAACATATGTTTGAGTGGTCATCTACCTTTCAAGCAGTACAGGTACGGTAAGCCTGCGATTAAGCTCTGCGTTGCAGGGACACCAAGAATGACACTGCCTTCCAGCACCATTAACACGCCACCTTTTCTAGTGACGCTAAACTGGTAAAACCGATGCAGAGCGACAAGCTTGCTTTTGTTCACAAACAAACAGCACAGCTATTGAAAACACAGCCCACATCTGGTATTCATCAGTAGTTGTACATACACCCCTCAACTTCTCGAAAATGTATAAATAAGGATGTCATTCCAACTACCATTATATATTGTCTGTCAAAATTACCATGGCTGCATGTTAGATTGTTTCTGATAGGTCTGTGTAACCATTGCCAAATTAAAAAAGCTCCACCGGGGCCGCATGTGACACCCCCGGGGGGTGTTCTAAATGCAGCCAACACCAGCATCGTCGCACTCAAATACAATAAAGCAGCTTCTTCTAAAAGTGATTACAGAGCATGGTGCTAACCACCAAGGCCTGTGCTAAGGAGGAACCCCACACGTGTCTTCGATTTTAGTACAATCGGTCTTGTTTGATATATTAGGGTTTGTTGGCACCAATGTAAACTATATGTAACCGAGTAAAAAAAAAAAAAAAAAGTTTACATCTGTAACTAAATCATCAGCTGGGACCAGTTTAGTTAAAATTCTAGACAAACTCGAGACTTGGGTAATTTAATGTGCGCACAAATTTATGTTAGTTATACCTTTTCACATCTGCAGTACTATTCCCATGAGGGTGTCTGGTGTATCGGAGACTATGTTAATCGGTTCAGGTTAAGTATAATATGAAATGTTTCTACAAAACTGGGTGGTGTTTATTTAAAACATTTAACCGAATATTTCTAAGAAAAGCACTGTATTATGACGTTAAAATACATAATTCTAAGACAAATTAGTAAACATTTACTTTTAAGATACATAAAGGTGATTGTGCAAATCATATTTGAAAGTACTTGCTTTCTAAATACAAACTTCTCAAACAAAGTATTAAAAAAAGCTGATTTATTTACAGACCTGGACTTATTAAAACAATATTAAATGTGTTCAAGTGCAGTACTGAACAAACTCTTCTTAATGACCTAATTTTTTTGCCTAATTAACATCCTTCGACAGTTTGGTAAGTGCCGGACCACTGAGTTCAGTGCCCACACAGCAGCAGTGTGATGAAGACGAACGTGTCGGAAAGGCGCACGTCACGCTCAGGTGAACAGTCATCAAGAGCAGAAATGCAAGTACTAACAAGACTGTCCCACAAATGCAATTACTGTGCATGCCCACAAACGACTGAGAGCCATATGGGCTATACAAGTCCACCGATTAAAATGATATATAGCCCTATAAACATGCCAAAATCATCATAATTACTCATAGGAACTTACATGGCCACCGTCCGTTTCGACTAAATCGAAACATCGGATAAAAGAAACACCTTTATTACCATTTCCAAAAACTGTCAGTAACTAAAAAAAAAAACTAACTTGCTCGACTTCACAGCTGCCTAAGACCAGCACGCAGGTCTCCATGCTGAGCGCGGAGACAATGGACACCTCCCCGTGTCTAAAATCAGCATGATCGTAATCAAGACTGCGAAACCATTAGTAACACGCAGAGGTGTGCAAACCATCCTACAACATCCGTCATCTTCAAAGGCTGCGGGCTCAAACTGCATTAGGTAAGAACTGAAATAAATACAGGAAAGATTTCAAGCTCCTACTAATTAGCTGTGGTTAAACTTACCGTCTTACAAACTTCCCACTTTTACTATCCGAAGTTCTTGTAGTCTCTCCGTCAATATAACATCACTTCCCGTTTTGTAGAGAAGAGGTCCTCTTCCTCCTTTTGAACGTACACCCAGGATGTAGCGATCTTGGGTGCAACCCGCTGTCTGTAGCACCGCCTATGCTGTGTGATAAATGCTCTTTGTATGTGCATGCGCACAAACTTTCGAACGCATTAACAGAGGTTGCGTTACACTCTGTCATCCACGTGTAAATATCAAATGCATTAAGGACGTGTGCGTTTAATAAAACTGAGTATACAGAGAAATAATTGCGTTCATTGTAATGTGTGTGTTGTTACCCTAACTTTGTAATTTTGGGTGGCTGTACACATTTTAATGTACTAACAACATAAACGTTCATGTAACGGCGCAGTCGCAGCCAAACAAAGATTTAAGTAGTATGTTAGGATTTGGTCAGTACAACCGTATATCAGGTTAACGAAACAAAATATTGTTTTACAGTAAATGTTTTGTCCTTTATGAAATATCAAAGCCTATTGCAATTTCGTATTTTGTCCATCAGTGAACAAGTTTAGGGAAACGCTGAGCCATGCTTAAAATGTTTCATTAGTTTTGCACCACTGCTAGACTCAACAGCAGAAGTATTACCAGCTTTTTGAAAGGGAAATATAATATTTCAAAGGAAGCCAAATTCTCTTGCAGAAGAACAGTTTGTCAAGTACTAAATGTTCTGAACAGGAATTTGCACCTCCCATAAGATAAAGGTATATTTAATATTAAATTAAAGACATACAGTATTTTCACTTTCAGATTTTATTGGACTACACAGCACTGGTAAAAATAGGGATTACAAAAACAAAATATAATTGCACAATACAGAATAAGAAATACACCTTCCACCAGTACTTTGCTGTACTGTTCTACAAAAAAAAAATCTCCAGTGCATGAACTAAATTAAATTGAAGTAAAATGTGACTGTAGACAAGGTTTTCAGGCACAGTGCTGTTAGCGCTTTGCATATAGAAGAGTTGCGTCCAGCTCTGTCTTTACACTTTGTAAGTGCTTCCCACGGACGTGTCGTGGCCTTGTCCATTTCCTGTCTTTCTGCGGGTCAGGATAGGTTTGCACCAGTCCTTTGTCATACTCTGATATACTCTGCTCTTTCCCTTTTAAAGCGGGCCATTCAGTAGATCCACTGTAATGGATGAAGAGATGTATGTCATCTACAGGCATTATACAAACAAGTAGTGTACTAGTTTTCTAGCCATTGACTCAAAGTGGTATACATATCTTGTCAAATATATCTTAAACATTGGTTACCTTTTTAAAAATAATTTCCACTTTGCCATGGTCTGCAACTGGATATATAAACTTCAAAATAATTTAACTGAACATGAGTTTATTTTCAATAAAAAAATAGTAAAATACATGTTCAGTTTTGAATTCCATGGAAACACCAACTGTAAAAGCTGGTACTTTCAGACACAATTTCTCTGATTTAAATATGTATTAATTTATCATTCATCAGAAAACTACCAAATATTTAAAGCGTTTCTTATCTATTTGTTGTACAGATGGCATGTAATTAATATCGTGCCATTTTTTTCAGAGATTTTATTTGAGAGTTCATTGTACTAAACTAGCACGTATGGATGGACATTACTGTAATCAACAGAAAAATAAGACTTACCTGGGCCCAAACCACCGTGCAGAGGTATCTCCAAAGAAGTGCTTATACACATACTCATCAAGGTCCTCAAACACATTCTTCTTCAGGCACTTATAATCAACCAAGTTCTTCAGAAAATCTTCTAGTCCACTGACAAAGTCTGTGAATAGCATCTGATCATGGATGAAGAGGCCATTGTGGAAAAAACTGCTGATGGTGTTCTCCAGCTCTTTCCAGTGATGAAAGTGGCCCACATGTTGCTGGAGATAACTGTGAATGAGCTGGCTGAACTCGTCCACCTGGATGGGGCTCAGGGGCTTATTGAAGAGGCTTTTGGACTCTTGGTATGCATAGACAAACACAGTGGAACATCCCTTAGATGTTCCTGCAGGATGAACTGCCTGCTCCAAACAAATATGAACTTTGACCTCTGGTATTAGTATGTTCTTGCCTAGCTTTAAGTTTTCCTTGCCCAGTAAACTCTTATTCATTTTCATTAAGCTCTGCATGACAGGCACAAGCATGTCTAATTTCAGAACATTTTCCTTGATGGCTTCTTTGGCCTTCTTAACCTGCGCCTTCTGACGATGCATCAGCTCCCTGCTGGAGTTCTTTGCAGCACCAAGCATATCCTTAATTTTCCCCGTCTCACTATCCTTGGACGCCTTGATTCCATAACTCTTGACCTCTGTCTCCTTGACGTCCATGCCTTCCACATACAGCCTGTGCCACAGGTCAGACCGCTGACGTTCAAAGTTGAGCCTTCTTTCCAGTCCTGCCAGCCGGGCGTGCAGCTCCTCCGTGTCCGGGTCACCCATTCCCTGAAGACCTGAGACACGGTCTTGCGGCTGTCTCAGCTGCTCCTTGAGGAGAGCGGTGATGCGCTGCTCTCTCTCCAGCTCCCCATGCAGCACCTGGGCCTCTGCCATCAGCACCTCCCTTATGCCAAGGAAGCTCCGCCTGTGCTGGTGCTCCTCCAACAGGCTGCTCTCTGAGTCCGCCATCTTCCACTCCAGGTTCCGGATCTGTCTGCGGACGTTTCGCAGCTCCTCTTGCAGTATGGAGACTGACTTCTCCTCACAGTCCAGCATGCTTCTCAGCTGCCGCTTCTTCCTCTGAACCGACAGCCCCACCTTACCTCTCTCTTCTGCTAATTGCTTTAGTCGAAAATCCTCTTTCTGGACATGGTGTTTTTTTTATGGAGGTTGGGTAATAACACTTTGTTTTAAAAATTCTCTGTGTGGTGTTTCCTACCAGTAATGTATACACACACTGCAGTGCATGTAACAATTTTTTAAATGATACAATTTTACAAACCCAGTGATAATTACAATAAAGCAAATGCACCTCCAAATATAAATCCTAAATAATAACTTGAATTCAGTTATTACAATTCTTTCCACACATTTGAATTCTATCTGATGGTCCCTCAAGTAGTCATAAGACAGAGATGAGTTACCTGAAACTCACACTGTAGCTGAAGGTTCCTCTCAGTTTTCTGTTTCATACTGTCACCTATAGGTGGACTCATACCACACTTCTCCTGTGGGTCACCTGTTCCATGGTTTCTCTTTTCCTAGACATACAGACACAGTGCTCCTCTTGTTACCACGGTTCACATTAAATGTCCAGTTGAGCCACTACGAAAAAGGCTTTTTCCAACTCAGTTTAAACAGCCAGTTTTACTTCTCTATCAAACCATTGAGGTGCAGGCCACCAAGAATATGAAGCCATCAAACATTCTTATAACAAGTATAGCTCATTAACTGTAATTCAGACTGCTCCTGTCCTGATGCCATGTTTAAGCAGTGGCTCCCACTATTGAGACCTATGGTATTATGGACATACAGTTCAGTCATACTGTTCTTTCTCAATTATGGACATATAGTACAAGTAAAAATAACCATGAAACACAACTCTCTTCACAGCAAACAAGTTTCCATCTACAGCAAGTGGTACCCTGAGCTGCCAGGAGCTGAAGCACCCTGTTGCATGCCAATGGGAAAAGCTCACTGGCGTTGACTGCAGTGCAAATCCTCTAAATTACGCCAGTGTCTAAAGGACACTAATCAGCACTCTCATATCTTTGCTTTTCTATGCTTTAGAACCTTTCAACACTAATGTTTAATGATTTAAAATAACAATGACCATTTCCACAGTCATTTTGTCACCAGGTATAACCCAATGTCAGCTATCTTGCCCTTAATGTGTGTGTGGTGGGGGGGGGAGCTCTAACCTTGTTCACTACGATGGCCTCCCTCGCCCTCTGGGAGGGCAGGTGATCTCCTCCCATGTCACTCAAATCTTTCACTCTAATTCTGTCCAGCGCCTTCTGCCTTTGCTGAAACTGCACTGTGCTGTCTGTGGCAAAACCAGCACACAGGATGGGGAGGGTGGGGGCCAAGTTAGTTACAGGACACACAGGAAGCCCATTCTGTAAGAACCTCAAGCAAAGAGACAGCAGCTAACGCCATTGAGCGAGGGCGTGGCCAGCCTGAGGCATGGCCCAGCATGCATTGGTAGCAGCTATTGTTTTATGAGCACCTTCCTAGAACATGTTGAGTCAAAGCAACAACCAGCAAAATTTTTTCAACTTGCGCAAACATGTTATAATTCATATGTATTCATGTACCTTATTGGTTAGTGCACACAATTACACATTTTTTTCTACATAAAAGACAAAGCAATTGATATGTTAACAAAACAATGCACAAAACGCACTTTTCATGCCTTGCGATTACATAAAAATCAGTCAGCTATGTTTCTTTGAAAACCTCTCTGGCAGGAAGCTTTTCCTGACATACCCCACCACAAAGTTTGTCTGTATCACCTCAACTCTACTGTCATACCTGCAAATTTACCTAGAAAGGGAAAAGTCACCAGAGGGGAAAAAACATTTCATCGTTTCATTCCATTTCTAAATCTTTCCTCACAAAGTAAAGAAAAATATAGCACTTTATTTATTTACTTATTTATTTATTCTACTGGAACCGTTTATCAGAACCATTTGGATGAAACATCTTGACTTTAACACTCACTTATTCATTATTACACTAATGATTCAAGTAACACCAGATTCTGGTGACCTAAAAGACAGGATTTGCCTGTATCATGTACTTACAATATATGTATCCCAAGCCCAAGCAGATGGCTATGATGATGATCAATAAGATGCATAATCTGAAGCTGCCGATGACACGTCCCTGGATCAGTGAGGCCACGTGTGGCCCCGCCCCCTGCTGCTCTTCCTCTTCCTGTGGCTCACGTTCCTGCTTCCTCTGCTGTCCAGGAGTCTCCCCCTCCCCTTCGCTGTGCCCACAGCCTCCTACCTTCTTCCCCCTTCGACGTCGCACAGCCGGGCTTGGCGGCTGCCCCTTCACGTCGTTCTCGCTGCTGCTGGACCCTCCAAAAGGGGGCACCATGGAGAACACTGTTGCATGTTGGTGCACATGTAACAGTACATAAAGACACAGACTGATTTAAAAGAACTAGTAAGTTATTTACAGCACATATCATACAGTAATGTTAATTACACATCTCATAGTATAACTCCGCATTCACCAGAAGTCCCTAAAAGAAGTGTCTATGTGTCTGAGACATCAAGAATCTGAGTGAAAAGCTGTTAATGCACTCTGCAGTAAGAGGAAGTCGAATTACAAGCACCTAAAATTGGAAGGCTGCTGTGGTAATCTAATGAAGGTAAGGTTACACTTGGTGCTAAGCAGGCTCAGGTTCCGTCTTGGACCAGAGTGAGTCGCACTGAGTTACTCTATAAGGGTGAAACACCTGCTGGGGTAGCGTGACATTTTTTCACACTTATTAGTTATATGCACAACGCAATGAGGTTTACAAAGATTAAAACAAATTGTTCTTACTCACAGTTATTATCAGGAAAAGAACTAATTGCAAAATCTAAATGCTTGTGAGTCTTTGCGTATTATTGCTGAAATGGGGAAAAAACAATAAAAATGACACTGAAATATGTGATCAAAAAGCAATAACTTTAGAATGACTCACATGAGAATTGACTACAAAATTATCCTGCAAAACTGTTTAATAGCAGACACGCACATACACACACACACACACACATACACACAGATGCGCACACACACATGCGTATTACTCCAAAGCACAAGAACAACTATAACCAATGGTAATTTTCTGAGGGTTGCCACACACCCAAGCTAAACAAGCGCTAGAATTAACGTCACAGAAACAAGTAAAAAATAAACATGGCAGGCCAGAGTGAACGCTCAAGTTCAGTGCTGTATCAGATTCACTCCAGGTGACTGCTGTTCACCATGGCCAGAACCGTTGCCAAATATATGCCCTTTCACACAACTGCCCAAGGCAGACACACTTCTGAGAACTTCACTGATTACTGCCTTTGCTGTTTGCATGAAGATATTTCACAAGCACTTTTCACTTGCATTTGTTTTTCCTCTTGTTTTTAAAATTTTATCAGCAATAATTGGGTCTTAAGAATTGAATATTTAGAATCTACAGTAAGAGCTGATCCTTTAATCTCAGTAAACTGTGTCAGTCGTCAGCTCAACTGTATGAAAAGATAAAGCACAAAGCTCCTCACCTTGCATGTTTATTTGTATAAACAAATGTATGAAAATACCAATGGTAAAAGTCTTTTCTTGCTTGCCTTTAACAAAGCTTTGACCTTTTTTTTGTTTGGAGAAGGAGGTAACAACAGAGGCTGTATCACTCACTTGTCTCTGATGTGCTCATGGCCTGCTGTCGAATGGCAGAGGTGCCCAGGTCGAGCACCTCACTGTTTGGCTCCACCCACTCTTCCTCAGGCCCCTCCCACATCCCAAGGCTTTCTTTCCCTGATGACTCTACTGTGCCATTGTCTGAGATGTCACTCCCAGAGCTCAGCATTTCAGCTTCAACTTCCACCATCTTTCCTGCAGCCTGGGGATGATGTTTTGCAAACTCTCGTTGCAAAGGGGTGGACTCGAACGATAACAGGTTATTCAAAACGAATGACGTAAATTAAATCTTTTGCAGGAAAATTATTTAACCTCTGTTTCCAAGAATGTTTCCTTTATCAATTCCTCCTGCTGAATCTTCTCCAGTGTTGAAACTCCTAAAATGTAAACATTGTTTTAAACATCTACCATTAATATACAATTTAATTCAATTTATGTTTATATAGCACCTTTCACAACAAGTTGTAATATAAGCACGTACGTCTTCCTTTGCACAAAGGCAGGCCTAAATTCACACATCAGAAATTAAATAACCCCTCAAAAGACCCCACTAGTTTTGTGGAATTAAGAAGGGGTCCAGCTCCCACCTGGGCTAACTCTGTCTGCCTGTTTCTGCACATCCTCCTCATGGCTCTTGACAGAGACTGTCTCCACCTTTGGCTGCATCTTCTCAATGTCCTCACACAAAAGGAAAAATGTTGCATTACTCCTTTTACTCTTTCATGCAGGCAACCTCAGAGCTAAAAGGATAGGTCATGCAACCTCTCCCTGGCAGTGTAATCTTTTGTAAATGTTCAGTATTTTTCAGTAGAATGGAAGCTACAGTGTAACTATGTACAGCTTCCTGTCACATGCAAAAATATCCAGTTTATTAAGTCAAGATCAATAAAATTTGTCTACAAGGGATTTTTCTATAGGATAAAAACTTTAACTTGTAAGCTTTAGATGAAGTTCAAGAAAATCAAATATTTTAAATCAGTTTATATAAGCTCCAGGCTACCCTGTGATCCTGTGCAGCATAAGCGATATGGATAGATGGATGTATAGATGTTTCAACATATTGTATTATCACGCATATATTTTTTCGCAAAATATTATCTGTAGAATTTCCTGTTGAATCACCCTTAATACAAATTAGGAGCTTTGAAAAAAGGTGTAGACTTGAATTTGTAAATCCAGTTAAAATCCAGTTATACTTAATACTCATAATTACAAATAACCCTGCTTCCTTTTGTGACTACACCTTTTACTTTCACTGATCACTAAATACTAATAAAATGCTCCTTTCAGTAAGCCTATTAATAATACATTATAATAATATTACATTTTATTTATAATGCACTTTATATTTGAAGTAAATCTCAAAGTGCTACAAATTATTTCAACCAAAAACTCTGATAAAAAGAAAGGTTTTAAGACCAGTTTTAAAATCACTAACAGTCTGTGTGTTACAAAGTGCAACAAATTATTTTTACCCAAAAGCTCTGATAAAAAGAAAAGTTTTAAAACCAGTTTTAAAATCATTAACAGTCTGTGGCATCCTCAGATACCCTGGAAGAACATTCCACAGTCTAGGTGCCGCTGAGCAAAAGGCCC
>JABJVR010048021.1:0-25745 GCA_025773905.1 Chitala chitala
TCCAATAGAGCACCTTTGGGATGTGGTGGAACGGGAGATTCGCATCATGGATGTGCAGCTGACAAATCTGCAGCAACAGCATGATCATATATGGACCAAAATCTGTGAGGAATGTTTCCAACACTTTGTTGAATCTATGCCACAAAGAATTAAGGCAGTTCTGAAAGCAAAAGGGGGTCCAGCCAGGTATTAGTAAGATGTACCTAATAAAGTGGCCAGTGAGTGTATATTACAGGCTTTACCTCTTACTCTGGAGTCAGGCTTTTATAGCAGCTGTGTACACTAATTAATTAAATAAGTAATTATTAGCCAGCCTGGTTGCTCAATGGGTAGAACGTCAGGCAGGGACGTGGAAGTCTCCTGGCTAAAATCAAAGTCTAGCCACCAGTAGCATCCCTGAGCAAGACACTCAGTTTAGTGCCAGCTGCCCAGGTGCTGTGATATAAGTTGGTTTGAATAAAATTGAATGCTAAATGAATAAATGTGAATGCATTACTGCAACAGACACAAATCACAATGGATACAATGTGAACATGACCACAATGTGTTATTTCTGTTTTGACTTAAGTTTAATTACTTTCATATTGGTAATTTTAGCAGTACTTAAGTGACTATAGCACAAGAATGAATACTTTATATCATTGTGAATAATCATGCTGTTAGAGGCATTTATCTACCAGTTGCTGTAATACATTATTAAATTGAAACAGTGCTCAGCATTTGACATCAATCACAATCAGAGGCCTTTCACACTATGATTCGAAAATGCCAACATCCTACAGCAGTGGTTTACAGTCTTTGTCCTCGGGTCAATCCACTGACTAGCTCATCTGCACTGTTGTTGCCAAAAAGGGAAAAATATTAGAACACAGAGTGAGCAGTGGACACCAAAATGCGTACTTCACTGCATTTGTGACTTGGTTTAAATGGCATGCGTACCACAGAGTCACTAGCCCAAAGCACAGAACACGCTGTTTTTGCTATTCTGTGTCACCTCATGTGGCTGCCATGACATTCTAATAGTAATGCCATTAGCTGCTTGCTATTCTTTCCAAGGCATCTGGATTCTGGTGTTCTGGTATGTGTACAAGAGACTGGTCCAAATTGGTAGGAGTTCCCAAAGTTGGACACAGGTTTTTATAGCATAATTTACAGTAAGTGGTGTTACGCAACACTGTAGTGTTTGAGTTACACCTCCTCTTCAGCACTAAATATTGCATTTAAAGTGTGATTTAACTCCCTTAGGTTCATCCCAGTACAATAATTTCACCCATAATCATTTAACATAGTAGAAGAATGTTGTATATACTGACACATACACACACACACACCCAAGAACATACACAAGAATAATTGCTGAGGAAGCAGAGAAGTCCAGAAAGCAATTCAAAATAAATATGTGACAGGCACAGTCATTAGAATTTTAGAAGGAAAGTAAAATAAACCTAGCTAAAAAGGAAAACAACGGAACTTTTCTATATTGTCTTTGTGACTGTACACGTGTCAAATATTTTTCAAAGTAGTCACTCGTTCCTTACATCTCAGATTAAAAAAAAATATATATATATATATCTTCTTGATTCAGAACCGGAATGACTGAAACTGAATAATTGTAAGAACATGTTGTGGCAGATGTGAGTGAAATGTAAGGAGGAAAAAAGTGCAAGGATGTATTAAATATTTTGACCTGCAGACCATATTTGTAGGAGCACTCTTGGCTGAAGGATCATTTGCATGTCTTTCTGTGGGGTTCTGTAGGTACCAGCTGCATTACCTTGGCACAGATACAGCACCCACTTCCTGACTGAACAGCTCAAACTCTCAGTTGTTGCTCTGGTTTTGATACTAGGTGACATTTCAGAGGTTTTCATAGATCCCCACTAAGATTAAAGTCAGACTCTGGCAGTTGCAGTGGAACCAACAAACTACAGATGTTATGTTGATGTTGCATAGGTATTTGAGAAATTTGTCATTCTAATTTGTCATTGAAATAGCAGTTTTTTACTACAAGATAAAACTGTAAGCAGCACATGGCACAAATGATGGTTTATCTTCAGAAATATTTGGTTGTATTCTGGGATAGAATGGAAACATCAAATTCTGACAAACTTTACTGGATTATTATTATGAAAGTGATATGATAGCATGGGTGCTTTCACAGAAACCTTTCAAGAATGTATAGAAAAAAAAGAACAGAAATACGGTACAGAAAGTGGTGCCATTTGTGTGCATCATGAAACTTGACAACTCTGTGTCACTCAACCAAACATTTTCAATAACATTTAATACTTACAATATGTCTTTTAAGTTGCTGTCTTCAGCTGACATGTTTGTTGTAGAAACGAACCCATGTCAGGTCCTGTCAGTTTCTAGTTAAAATGGCAACATGAATATCACCCTCTACTTTTTCCCTTATAAAAAAAAGAATTCATAAATTGAGCTCTGAAAAACTGTTCTTTTTGCATTTACAAAGGTAATTCAGTACATAAACGCCTGAGTTTGGTTGTAAAGTTTAGAAATGTACTAAATTACTTGAATAAATACTTAAAGGTGAAAAAATTTTGAAAAATGTGTATTTCTTTTTATTATTTCTAGTAATTTATGAGTGTGCTGTAGAAATCATGTAATTTTACATGACATTACACAAAACATAAAAAACTTAAATTTATTTTGTAAGTGGACTGAAAAAAGTACATTGTGTACTGAATGAGTTTTGTTTGGCAGACACTGAAGCACAGATTCAGCATTGATACATGAGTCAAAGTACTGTGACCTGGGCCTGGTCAACACGTGGAAACACCATTTCATGACTGCTCGTTTTGTATTTTTCCCGATTAAATAATGAGTGACTGTTCTACAGGCTCCACCATTCTGAGAGAGCATGCATGAAAATAACAATGAGCCCAGTTCACAATTTTCACTGTGAATTTAAGCTCTGATGGAGATAAGACATCATCAGCTGGCCGTGGAAAACTTTACTGACATGAGCACTATTAGGTCAGCAGGTATATTTTACCTGCAGAAGGCAGGTAGGTGATGCCATTTCCAGTCCAAGTAGCAGCTGCCTTGTCCTCTGTAATCCTGGCAGGGGGCGACACAGCAAAACTGTCACGTGGTACAGCAGTTTCAAATAACCAGACCCCTCAGCCCCCACACACACCACCATCAGCAGCGTGTCAGGGCCAGATGGTACCTGGCAAGATGAGTCAAGATTTTTTTAAGTTATGGATTTCTTCAGATGTTTTAACCTTCCTGTAAATTAAAACAAGCTACTTGGACCAGCTAAGGGCTAGCAAACATCTTACAATGAGAACACGGACCCGTTCCATTGTCAATATAACTTTAAGATTCAGTTCCATTGGTGCCTGAATGACTTTTTCATTTTAAATAACGTTTAAAAAGGTGTTTGTATTAAAATAGTTCCCGCGGCCAAATAGTACTTTGCAAATGGAGGTTCAGTTGCTCACAAACATCTGCATGAGCCGATTCACTTCAAGTCTTTCCAGAAACAGACACGGTCGCAGTAGAGCATTTTGTTTTAATCTGCTTCGTTGTGGGTGCCTGTAATCATTTAACAGCAACCTGTGCTCTAGGAACCTTCTCTTTTCATGCTCAGTCATCAAAGCCACTGAAGAGCTTTAAGTGCAACATGCCGATCAAGTCCAAATCACTTTCCCAACTGTCTTCCTTAAATGACATAATATCTGACAACATAGACCAAACAGTAACATTAAATTTCCTGTGTTCTTCGGGGGAGGTGTAAAGGGGTGGCATTTGCCATTAGCTGTTTCTCAAAGTTATTTATTATTTATTTATTCTTCTATAATTTTTCTATCAACCTCACAGGCCCAGCCATGCCTCATCCCTCTATGTTTCTGGTAACTTCAGCTGACTGATCAAACTGTTTCATTCAGTTACTAACTGCTTATCTTGGACAGAATGACAAGTGGCCTGGAGCCTATTCTAAGCAGCATACGGCCTGATTTCCAGCTAATAAATCTTCTGCTTTGAAATGGAACACAACTGCAATTTCCATGGTGCTCCATGTTACACTTTCACTCTTCATTTTGAGGTGTGCTGATCTTTTCTCCTGTGTCACGCACATGTTGACAATCTATGCTGACACAGTTAGAATTTGGCCAGTGGTTTATCTCCATGGAGTATAATTTACATCATTTTGATTCTGTTATTTAAAGTCTCTCAGCTAACAATGTGTGCACAATATAAATGCCAAAATAGAATGTTTTTGTTGGAAGAATCTTTTTCAGGAGGGATTTGGTTGCCAACCAAAGTATAGTGGCACTGTTTGTATGCAGTTAAAAGGATGAGAACTTCTTTTGAAAGTGCTCTTTGAAGGAAAGGCATTTTCAGTGGTGTGACTACTGAGCTTTTGGCAAGCCATGGACACACGTTCAACCAACCATGCCAAATGGCTGTTTAAGCCCCTTGAGTGAGGGAGACTCCTTGAGTTTTAAAACAGTGGACACTATAGATGGACAATGTGGCTGTAAAACTCCTTTTAGGCTGCCAAAGTTGGACAAATTAAATGATTTGCATGCAATAACTGACACAAGGCAGGACTTTGTATTTATTAGCAGGCCTGAAAAATAGCTTTTATGCTCTGATGTGACATGACCTCAGGAAGCTCCAGTTCTACATGACTGTCAGTCAGTCATCTTCTAAACCGCTTATCCCGTTAAGGGTCGCAGGGAAGCCTGGAGTCCATCCCAGGACACATAGGGCGCAGGGCAGGGGACACCCCACCACAGGACACACACACACTACAGGCAATTTGGAGACACCAATCAACCTAACCCACATGTCTTTGCACTGTGGGAGAAAACCAGAGAAAAATCCACCAACCACAAGGAGAACATGCAAACTCCATACACACAAGGCAGGAATTGAACCCCAGGCCTGGAGGTGCAAGACAACACTGCTAGCCACCATGCCACCTTTCTACATGACTGTTTGGTTTGAAATATTTTCTTTTTGGAGGGTGAGAGATACCATCCAGATCATTATGTTCTGCATGCTGCCACAGGTCAGGGCTGTTTTGGTGGTAAAAGGGGGACTTGCTCAATTTAAGGCAGGTGGTCATAATGCTATGGCCGATTTCTGTGTGTAAAACACTTGTGGAACATCTCATTAACAGATGCTGTAACAGCTGTGTGTGGAGTAATTTCCCACCGTGCATACAGCACTTCATTAAAGATAGATTCTGTTAAAACAGCTTTACCAGAAATTTCTAAACTTTGAATCACTGGCTGTTCAAATTATTTTTTGCTGGTAATTTCAATCATTAAAGATTCTTAACGTAATATTTTTGTTGGTATAATACCTTTCAAAACCCGCCCACCCCCCATTTTAAACATTTGTAGAACAAAATGTGATTAATAATTATATTTTGAAAACATATTTCACATTTGCAAACAATTCATGCTAACGACACTCATTCATTCTCATCGACGATTTTAAGAACAGAACCGCTGCAGTTGTGTTATTTTAAATTTCTGATAAGCACTGCCATCACATTTTGACCATCGTTTTGTAGCCAATTACGCATGTTGTTTCAAGCACTTAAATCCCTCGTCCCTCTGATACCCTGTGTTAGCCAGAGGACCATCAAAGCAGTGAGAAAACAAAACAATAACGAACCAATATGCCAACCATATAAACACGACGAGAGGCCAATAACAAACGCATACATGTTTATTTAGAGAGCGTTTCAGGGTGCTGTGAATGCGTCGGTTTTAGGGAGGTGCGCCAGACGAAGAGGCGAGGGCGTTTGTAAACTGCCTACTCTTTGCCAAACGCGTTACCACAACCTCATATTAAATTAAAAATAAATCAGACGCCCACATACAAAATTTGCATTCGGCACACTTGAAGGAAATTGAAGGAAGATAATTGATGTGGAACCTAACTCCGATTGAACCACCTCCAGACATTTTTCACCTGGCATTAACAGCAAGCGGAGTAAACTCAAATAAATTGTTCTGTGAAGTTGTGGTTTGCCTCAACTTTGAAATCGCCTGTAACTGTTTGAGTTCCCTGTGTGTGCTTTATGTTTAGGATTAAGTGGAGGGACGTATTTCTCCTGTGTGATTGTTATTGAATTTAAAGACTTTAACTTGGTGAAATTAAGTGCCATAAAATACAAGCCTCTCTGGGAAGACAGTAATTAATTGTAAGCGTGTTATTAATATTCAGTGTGGCTCATAATTCTTTAAAATTGCCACATTAATCGTTTAATATTTTAATTATTTCCAGCCCACACTATAGTCAATATTGCTATCTTGCATCATAGAAGAAACTAAATTAAATTAGATTATCACCTCAGTAAATACATTAAACTTTGAGCTAGTGTTTGCCGCTGTAGGTAATTACTGCTAATTGTGGACTATGGATTACAGTTTATTTTTCAATAGATAAATTCACTGCTATGGCTATGCAGTCCTATAATTGACAAATGTTAACAGTGACTACTAAGTAGCATTGGCAGGTGAGAAGAGAAAACATTGTGGTGCCTAATATCTGGTCTTTACATGGTAAGCTTTTTCTGTGCTGTGAACAACTGTGGAGAATGAGTGATGATTCTGTCCTGTCATGGCGTATTCTATGATTTAGTTCTCAGCCCAAGTGGAGCACCGTCTCTTGCATTTTGTTCTGACAGGGAGCTTGACTGGGAAATACCAGTCACACAAATGTAGCACAGGTCTTTTGCCATGCATCACATTTATAGTGGCCTTAACACCATTAACTGCTCACAGATTCAGTACAGAAATGTATGCGTGATGTGAAAGTTACTTCAACACCTGGAGCAAAGGAGGACTATATAGTGCTATTTACATTCATAGTCTCAGTAATTATGTGTTTATTCCGTAATGTTAGCATGCCCAGGAAGGGCTGGGCAGCCAGTCAACCTTGGGACCCCAAAGGTTTTTTTTCAGTTCCTCTCCTCCACTGTTGTCTGTTTCTGTTATTCTGTGAGATGTACAATTTCTTCTGTAAAGCACGATGAGGCACATTGTTGTAAAAGGTGCAATTATATGAAAATAAAAGGAATTGAATTGAATGTGCGTACTGACCATTGGACAGGAAGTTTTTATGGTAATTTGTCATTTGGAGCATATATGCAGTTTATTAATTTATTTGAAATGTTGAGGATTATTAGTTTCTACTTGTAGTGGATTATGGATTAAAATGTATGATGTATATGATTCATACATTTTCAGTGTGCTGATTACACACTTTATTAAATTCTTCTCTGAAATATGCTGACAGAAAAAACACTACTGTATTCAAAGAAAGACAACCATAGAGAGGGTTGACAGATTCTTTAAACATAATATCTGACTATATATGTATACAGTATGTGTTCATATAGTGTATTTGGCTGTCTGACCATTATACCAACAGGGACTGATATGACATGGTATTCAAATACATATACTTCAATATGGAGTTGGCCCCCCTTTTGCAGCTATAACAGCTTGCACTCTTCTGGGAAGGCTGTCCACAAGATTTTGGAGTGTTTCTGTGGGAATTTGTTCCCATTCATTTTGTAGAGCATTCATGAGTTCAGGCACTGATGTTGGACGAGAAGTCCTGGCTCGCAATCTCCGTTCTAGTTCATCCCAAAGGTGCTCTGTGGGGTTGAGGTCAGGGCTCTGTGCGGGCCAGTCAAGTTCTTCCACACCGAGCTCATCAAACCTAAAACTATGTCTTTATACTCCTTACTTTGTGCGCTGGGGCACAGTCATGTTGGAATAGAAAAGGGCCTTCCCCAAACTGTTGGCACAAATTTGGAAGCATAGTATTGTCCAAAATGATGACCTGTACCTGAATTCAGTAATTATCAGTCCATATAGTATACTTTGGAAGTTTGCTGATAACCCAGGAGGTCCTGACTGCTGATATATATGAGTGGTCTTAACACAACGTCTTAGCACAGCTCAGCCCTTTGGCAGACTTGTTCCTGTTGCTATGGCCTTGTGGTGAGGTGTCTTAAGGCCTGTCAACTTAATGTAAGAAAGCATCAGCATGCTAGCAATCAGCTCTTGACAGATTTCTTTGAAGTTACTTGGAAAAGCCTTATCATTCACATATTAATGCTTGATTTCAAAATGTGATAGTTTAAACGTTGCTTCAGAGAAACAAGAATCCACATTACTATGTGTTTGTTATGTCAAAGATCTGAAGCATCCTCGTCATGTTTCAGCCATACGTTCAGCTGATGATTAGCCTGCTTTGTTTTGGTTGTTAGACGGAATGCCAAAACGACAAATTCACGAAAGAAAAAAGCTAAATTAATGCTCTCATTAAATGAGGCTGAACAATGCCTGACAGCTGTGCTTTTGCCAAGTTTTCATAGGAATTTTGCAGCAATCACAGTGGAAATCCAGCTGCCCCTTTTCTTGAATACCCAAATTGCAATAATCAACTCTGATTATCGTGTCCTTCCGTGAATGTACAAATGGGTGATCTGGCTGTTTAGGCCCTCGCTTCAAAGGAGAGGAATTTAAAAAACTTTTTTTGGCTTTCTGCTTTCCACCTTGCACGTCAAGACCATTACACAGTGAAAACCAACTGCTCAGGTGTAACAGGGAAGGAGCTTCACATTTGGAAACAAAAATATTGCAGTGAAGAGCTCATTAATCATTGCTTTGAAACATTGTAACATCTTTAAAATATTACACTTTCCTAATTTGCTCATCTGTAGTTCTGTGACTACAACTGCAAGCTGTGGTCTTCACCCACCACAAGACAGTTGCAGCTGAGCTGCCACAGCTCCCATCTCTTCAGACAGAAAATAAACTGCTGCTTTGTGGGAGGGATACAAAATTAATTGCAAGAGAGCCACAGCTGTTTAACCAGTTATGATAATCCTATCAAACCGATTCAAGAATTTAACCCAACATAATGTCAATTACCACTAAGTTCTCCCTTGATCAGTCATTAAAAAGTGCATTCCAGGTTAAATCCAAGTCTTATACACCTTACCCTTGTTACTCCACATAAACTGTAAACCTTGTAGGCTGAATGTATGTAATAACAGGAGACTACATGTAGGAAATATCATTGTATAGTCGCTGATAATATGCGTATCTCTTATGGTTTGCCTGTGATGCTTGTATGTGGCCATGTCCCCTTGTTATCTTGTCTTTTTACCTCTTTACCCTGTTTCAGTGTATTCACCTGTTCAGTGTTTCCTTTGACACTATTTAGGTTGGGTATTTTCTTTGTTTCTTTACAATTTGAAATATGTTTTGGGTATTTTATGGTCTGGTTGTGTCTTTGGTAGGGTTTGGTAAGGTGTATACATACATGTACAGACAACACTAAATGGCTATAACATTACTTAGTCTTGTCCATAGTAATTTTGGAGTGCTAGGCTGCCTTTTTTAGACTTGATTAGGTCTACAACAATATTAAAAAGCCAATGACATAAATCACAACTGCCACTTACTCGTTCATGGTTCGAGTGCTTAGTGACAGTGTGGGTCATAGGATTAAAGTGCTGTGCTATATGTGATCTCAAGGCTTCTGGGACGACAGGCATGGCCATAGTGTTTGTAGGACAAGATTCAGACAAGTTGTGAGGGAACTTGATGTTCTGACATATATTTACCAGCTGAATTAGAGCAACAGCAGACATAGCATTAAGTCTGCAAGAACACTATATAGTTATGGAGGAGGTCTGAGAAGGAACAGATCCAAACCCATCTGATGGAAGGCTATAGAAGCCTGCTGAATGGGAACTTATATTATGGAGGAAAAGACTGATGGCCAGAAGGTCCCAATGTTAATGCCATCATCCATCTTACTCTACACCCCATGGCATCATACTCATGGTGCAAATACATGTTTAACATGTATACAGCAGCACATGAGAGGAATGAAGCATGTTACAGCTCCCTTGTGTTGTTTAGCTTTTGGGAAAAAAGCTTTGTGGGAAAACCCCCCATTCATTTGCATGTACGAGCAACACAGATGGATACAAACAGAAAAATTGTCTTTTTGTCAATTACTCAATTCAATGCTATTCAACACATTGCTGCAAGAGGCTCTATCTTCAAAGTCTTTTTTGTTGTTGTTTTTGCATAAGAAAATTACCAAATTACCAATTCACAGAGGAAATGGTAAGCAAAAAACTAATGCTTAAATCATGAAACATATGGAAACACTAGCGATAAATAATGAAGCATGTAGTCTAAATGAACAATCTTCTGTAGGGATGCAACACGTAATGGCGTGAATAAAGTAGTATGGGAAGAGATCAGGTGTAAATGCTAACCACACTTCATAAGTTCCTCTGCTTATTTTGCAGAGGAACTCACATCTGGTGTCGTGTCCTGCCACACGTGAGTCATACCAGGATTCCAGTGGGAGTCATGACTGATGTCTGCAGCTATTTAATTTAGTTACACGACTATGGTTTTCTGAGGTGGTGTAAAAACCATTGAAGGATTTTGAAACATGAAAGGAGGACCCATAGCACTTTATTTCAGAATGTTTTAAAAAAAAGTTATAAAATCTGTTTGAATGTACCTAGTACTTGCTTACGGATTGTTTGGCAAGATTTCTGAATATCTAAGGTGTTTTACACCTACATTGACATTGCCAGAGGATGACATTGACAGAGACAGTAAGGAAAAAAATACTTATTATAACTGCTGTTAGATGTATTGTCAAGTAAAAATTTAGGAACATCCTGGAAATTGAAATTATTGTGCTACAGATGCATAAAAAACCATAAAATGTAGTCTTAGGAGCATTCACACAAAACATACCATTGGTAAAGCCAGTGATTTAGGTAAACTTTAAAATTTCTAATTAGAGGCATATAAAAAGACATCACTTATTGACAGTATAAATGGATGTCTCTTTCCTTTGGAAGGCAGCTGGAATCCTGCAAAGCCAGACTGAAATTCAAGAAATTAACAGTTAAGTATGGAAATACTTTTTGTAATCCCGCAAGGAAATCCTTAAATTGCTCAATTGTTATTTGCAGGATGCAGTGAGTAATTTAAAGTCGATTAGCTTCTCTCAGATCTCACAAATGCTTTCTCCCGAAACGAGGCAGTCGAACACATTTATTTCTGGAAAAAATTAGTATCTGATGACTGTGCTTTTACAGTATTTATTTGTGACAGTTTTAGCAGGGTCTAAATGAAAGACTGATGAAATTTGTTCTTGTTACACAAGAGACCTTTCATTGCAGAGACCCATACATTTTTGGTTTGTGTATGTGTGTGCTTGTCTGTGTTGTTCCATAGGTTTATATTAGAAGCACGGACTGGGCCGTGGCAGCATGGAACCATGTCTAGGCCCCAGAAACACTTTTGGCTAAAGGTAGAGCAGTGCTTCAGTCAGTGTTCACTCTCAAGAAAACTCTTCAGGTCAAAGTGACCCATTGTGTAACAAAACTGAATATTCCTACTGACCTGCCAGTGTATTCTTTAAGCAAAGCAGTTGAAGGCAATGAATTATTTCTGTATTTCACTCTAAGAGAAACAAACCACTAATTGCAATGTGGCCTCTCAGTAATTTGGAGGGGTCCCAGAGAGAGACCCTTCTATTGGGAGACTCTTGTAACTTCTGCCCTTGCTTTATTTAGGTTGTACATGACAGACACTTCTAATTTGGTGTAGGCGAGACCTTTGCCCCCCTCTTGGCTCCCTGAAGTAATTCCTAATCAGCCTTTAGTCCACACTCTGTTCTTGGCCCCCTTAGCCAGCAGCAAACCTGAGCCGGCTCCTCTGATTGGTGTTTGGTGAGTCCTGTTTCCTGTACAATCACATACATTCCTGTGATTGGCTGGTAGGAGTAATTTTTTTGGCAGTGATAATTACCACTTTTGCTACACACTAACCTTTTTGGTGGTAACGATCAAGTGTGTTTAATTTGGGATCCCTGACATTTTTCTCTTCACAATTCAAATATCTGAAAAAATTTGGATGATTTACCTTTTATCGTCAAGAACAGACTTTCTCATGTAATTTTATATTGTCATACACTTCACAGCTATCTGAGATTTCTTCACTTTAATAATGATTCCACTTTAATTTCTTTTATTTCACATTTTGTATTATTATAGGACGATTTAAATAAACTTTTTTAACACACCAGATTTCCACTGTGATCAACATTAAAGGCTCGGGCGAAAACCATTTTGATCCGCTTGTCTTTAAACAACGGCATCACCTTCAAAAACAAACCATAGACAGTCCATGAGTTTCAGCAGATGTCTTAAAAAAAAACAGAAGATGCTCTCCACATCCTCGTAACAGACATTTCTGAAAACAACTGTACAGAAACAACACATATGGAAATCAGAAAAAAACAATTTATTTGAGCACAAGATCAGAGCAGGTCCATCTGACCATTAAATTTTATGTTCTCTTTATTACAGTCTCTTCGGATGTTTCTCAACACCATTTGTTTGCACTTAAAATCTTTCCAGTGTTTCATTTGTGTCGGCTTAGTAGCGCTGGAGACGTGGCTGTGGGCCTTAGCTGTGGGCCAGTAGTGTTTCCAGCTGTGCTGGCCAGGACAGGCTGTGGCAAAGCCTAAAATATTAAGGCAAAACACAATGCGCTGACTCATACAACAGGCTTGGTGAAAGTCAAATGGGTCAGTGGGCCCACTGGCTTGTTCAGCATGCATAGAGCTGAGTTGGGTCCTGTTGCATTAGTGCATAGAGCTGAGTTGGGTCCTGTCCTTCAGCGTGTGCAGTCCAAACTAGACCGAGCCTGACATGCCACATTGCATCGCAAACGCTGTCTTGTTCAGGGTGTCGCCAAGGACGTCATTGTCTGGCTCGTTTAATATGTGCAACATAGCATGTGTTTTTTAAAATACACTACCTAACCTTTACCCAGAAATGCCAGTGTGGCTTTGCCTGCATAAGTGACCTTTTCAACCACCAAAACGTGTTGGGCAGGAAGTTACAAAGTGGTTAAGGAGAAATTTTAGTGTTACTAAGGAGGCACTGCAATAACAGACCTCAAGCAAAGAACCTAGCCTTACAAGCTCAGGTAAAAACATTAATTTGTATAAAAGGGTTACATTTTAGGGAAAGAGAAACCGATAAAAAAAAAACAAAAAACAAAATAATCCTAATATTTCAGTTTTAACTGATTCAACTAATTGCAGATTTCGTACTTCAGCAGGAGCCTGATGTGTACTCAGTCACAGTCGCTTGTGTGTGGACTTTGAGCTCAGACCTGGCCCACTCCACATGTTGGGCCATAAGCCGGACCTACTAATTGCAGGACCCTGGGCTGTGATTTGAATTAAGAGCAAGAGTACAAAAACACACACAGTTTGAGAATGCAATGTACGACTGAACTGCTGGAACACCTGCAGTCCATCAGCCTGTTTACACTGAGGCCCGACATGCTGACATGCCCAGCTGGGAGGCTCTCGGTAGGCCCAGTTACAGACAATAACAGCACAGCACACAGTCTGAAACGTAGAAAAACGAAACTTCATCTAAGACGATGACCAGAGCATAAACCTCCCCGTCACCAGCCCCTCCCATCTCATGTTTCCTTTTCCACAATAAAGGGACTTAAACATCATTAGCTGCCTAAGGAATATAAGGCACTTGCGGAGCTCAGCCTTGGCCTAGTGTGAAAATGCTTGTCTAGTGTAAATATTGTTTTTAGCGAATATTTATGCTTATCAAAACAAAAGGTCTAGATTTGCTAGATTTGCATCCGTCTTTGGTTCACACTTAGCACATTTTCAACTGGAGCTCAGTAAACCTCTGTGAAGCCAACACAGACCTACACTTGTTTAACAATCCTCAGAGCATGTAGCTCAAAAGAAAATTTAGCATCGGAGATTTTCCAAGTGTGGATACAATATTACAGTCAGCACCATAATTAATTTAGATATTTTAACACACGCTACAAATAACTGTCCAGGCCAGACATGGTGTCTCCAGGTTAGTCAACTTTTATAACCATTACATTTAATCAATAAAATACAATGCTAGTGGAAAGTTTTGCCATACTGTTCCTGCCAAAAAGTTTTGAAATTCACAAAAACCACATATTGATTTAAATATCATTTGCAAATTACACTTTCATAAAGTGTTTAGTAACTCAGTGTGAGCCATCGGTACCATGACCACTTATAATAACATGCTCATTCATTGGTATTACTGAACAATGAATTAAATAACATTTGCTTTGTATTTCATTACAACACCTGCACAACTCAGTCTTGAAATCAGAGAATAAGTACCTTATAAATACCACGACACAGTAAAACTGGCAGTGTTAATTTAACACTGGGAGTGTTATTTTAACACCAAGAGTGTTTATATGAGTCCACACTGATTCGGTATGGACCAAAATAAAACACTTTTTTTTTACTGTGTACTAGTGCACTTCGTGTGTTCCAGCATGACTATATAGCTGCTAATAAGGCAGGATGTTTCCGTGGCATTCTTAGCTGTAATGAGCATTCAAATCATGTGTTTATAATTATCAGTTAAAATGTCCTCTAAACTAGCGGTCTCCAACCTTTTTTGCACCGCGGACCGGTTTCATGTCAGAGAATTTTCCACAGGCTGGGCACTGCGCGTGCGCATAATCAAGCGTAGTAAATACAACTCACTGTAAGGCAGAATTAGTGGCAGCGACCCTAATCCTGCAGACTCCGATTTTAAAAAAATCGATATGTATTACGTGGTCACAACAGCTCAGTGTTACAGAACGCTTGAATGCCGTGAGTGTAGGCATGTTGTGGCTCCTGAATACCCACGGTGAGCGAACGCTTCATTCGTGGCTGGGAGCTTTTGTTTTTTTGCATTTTAGTTCGATGAACATTCCCAGTTGATGCTGATAACGAACGTAACGTTAACGTTAGTGCAGTGGAGTTTCAAAACTCAGTGTTTGACATTGTGGTAACAGTAGAATCCTTGCAGAAAGAATTCTAACATATACAATTATTTCTTGCAGAAAAAAACTACTTCTTAACATGGCGCACCAGTCCCAGAGTGCTATTACTATTAGCCACAAGAGTTGCATAATCTGTCAAAAGTATACTTTGAATTTCATTTTAGTTTATGCTTTTCAACATCGTACTTAGAAAACTTTTTTGTTTTTAAGTTTAGTCGTTTTGCTGCAAATATGAGTACTAACACCTGAATAAATTTAGATGGCTTTCTCTATAAATGTCATTGAAAAGTGATAGGATTGTGTATTTTTTTTTTTGCCCCTCTGAGCAGAGGACAGGCAACGCCCCAGGGCTCCAAACTGGCCAGCTGATAAAGCAGGCTAGTCACTCCTTTATGTGCTGCATGCTTAGACAGTAATGTGGCTTGACACTTTCAAAACAGGACTCAGGAGAAAATGAAGATGCACAGATCTCTGAGCGAGAGGTCTACACCTGTATGAGATCCCCATCCACCTCCCCCTTGACTCTGAAGTGTGCGGTGGAGCACCCTGCTGATTTAAGGCTTCCTCTGAGTCAATCAGTGTCAGCTCCAGCCATTGTATTTACATGTCACAGTTATATTACAAGCAGCATGTTTGAGGGAATTCCCAGGCGAGGCCATGTGTGAGTCAGCCTGTCAGAAGCCTTTCTCCAGAAGCAGCACCTTTCTAAACACCACTTTGCTGTGACAGAAATGTTGTCAAGCATTATTTTTTTTCTTTGCCATTTTAGCATCCCAATATCCGCCGACATTAACCTTCCACAACAGCTGAGGACTATGTTATGTGTGGCAGCCTGAGTATTACCAGACTATTATTCAAACTGACTGAAAAATAAATTTTTGAAGTAGAGAGAATACAAAAAATATTGAAATTTTACATTTCTCCCTGGTTATGAAATAATTAATGCAAAACTAAAACTGATACAGGAACTCCTAGATGCATGAACCACAATGTTCTAATACTGTTAATCATGCAGTGGTAATTTAACCCCTAATACACAAGCACTGGAGGAAACTGTGTCTGTCTGCAATGAGTTACTTTAGTCAGATATAATGTTAGCATGGATTAGGAACATTAAGTCTTTTTAAAGCATTCACGTCTCCCAGCTCACCAGAGCACCACCTGACAGTAACTGAAAGACTGAAAAGACAGCTTGACTTTTCAGTGAAATTTTAAAAGGAAATTGCTTTTATTTTCATAATTGTTATTTAATGAGGAGTTCAGTGACTTCCTGTGGCTTCAGCCAGGTTTTAAAATGCACCGTCCTGTAGAAAGGAGGAGGTGGCGGCAGGCCGTGTTTTGATTGTCACGAGCAGCTGGAGAACGGGTCCATTCCACTCGATCATGTGGACAGACGCTTCCTGCGCAATGTGTCCATTGCCAAGCAGAGAAGTGAGGGGCCCGGGTTACAAGTAAGTCTAATGCTGGACAAGAAGCAGACGGTGTGATGTGTTGGTCGTTACACTATACTTGTAATGTGCCAAAGCAAAAAAAAATCTACCATCAGTAATGTAGTGAAATACCTGATAGATATACTATACCTCGCATTGGCATCTGTGTAAGGGTATTAGTCAAAACCAGAATTAATAACTCTTGGCACTTAGAACAACATAAAGTGTAGACAGAAATCAGCTCTCTTTGTATTTTTTTATATTTAAATGTTCTTTATTTTTCCATTGAACCTAGCTTTGACATTCCCTTTTGAATGTGGAACACACCATTAATGTGAATACTATTTTGTACTCTATACCACTACTTAAACCTCAACAAACGGGAGGCATGTCCAGCACATGCCATAACTCCCCAAGCAGGCGACTACGAGCCCCAGCATCCTGCTTTTCTGTCCTGCAGTACCTGCTGCCTTTGTTCTGTCATTTACTTTCATATTTTCTTGACTCACTGATACCCCTTTTCACTCAGAAAGGGGAGAGGAGATGGTGGTGTTCAGCAGGAAAGTGTGCTTTCAGTGCAAAAAGCAGCAGACCGTGGCTATGCCTTAATCGGTACAGATATCACTTAGAGAATCCCATCTGGTGACCCCTGAAAGTTGTAGCACAGTGAAGTTGGTCTGGGAATCTGGAGGAAAAGGGAGGAGCCCAACTAGGGTCAGTTTTCTCCCTAATTGGTGTCAGATGTGGCACGTGTGGTTTTGACCAGTGCACTAAATTAATTAGAGACACTTTCATTGTGTCTGATTTCCCCTGCGTGCAGCTCGACCAGCACCACTCTTCAGCTCCTGCCCACACCCCCTACCCCCCACCGGGGTTGCTCATTGCCTCACAGCACTCCACTTTACCCCAGATATGCCTTCTTTTCCTCCCTTTCTCTCACATCAGCTGGGTGCTGAAATTGCTACCTCAGCGCTGTGTCTGCCAAGATCCTCTTCTCTTTCTGTCGTTTTGGTGTGAAACTCCTTCATCTGAAGAAGACAGAAGTAAATACTGTACCAACATCATCTCACATACAGCGACACTGGTTCTCTGTCCTTAGCCCACCCCCCTAGAGGGAGCAGTGGGCAGCCAAATGCAGCGACACCTGGGGAGCTGGTGTTTAGGTATCTTGCTCAAGTGTGCAGCTGGTGGCTGGGCTGGGCTGGGCTGGGCTGGGTTTAGAGAGGGGACACTTCTTCATCCCAGCCTCATGGTCTACCCATTGACCCGCCAGGACGCTATATATTTAAATAGACACACCAGAAACAAATTAAGAGCAAATTAAACTCAAACAGTTCCAAACACCTTCCGAAAAGAAATCGAGCGTCGTATAAATCTTACTTTGAGATTTCATTAAGCTGTCTCTACCTCGGTCTGTCACTCTTCCTCTCTCCCTTATATGGTGGGCATACACTATACCCTATGATATGCGATTCTTCTTTATACCAATAAATTATATGTACTTACATATCAACACGAAGCATAAGCGAGAAACGATGTTTAAATGTTTCTTCCAAAATATCCATCGACAACAAGACAAAGTTTAAGATCGCTAATTAGGCTCTGATTGCAGTATCGCTAATTTACGTTACTGCATGTAGAAAATGTGGTATCCTGTGCTAAGGAAAACATTGTTGATTAACACGTAACCGGTCTATTCTGCTGGGCAGGGAGACATGATCGAGTACAACGGTTACATCATGTATTTTGAGTTTACAGCCAGGTTTGTGAATTAACAACAGGAAGCGATTATGACTTATTAAAGTGGTCTGAAAAGCTCGTGCGAAGTCCAGCTGGTAGAAGCGTGCGTCACTTAAAGGAAAGCGGAGAAGAGCAAACCTGACTCTGGCAGCCGAGGTCTGACGCGGCACATCATACAGATCAGATGGTCCGTGAAGTGCTCCGTGTGCCGTTTGGCAATTTTGCAAAAAAGTAGTATTCATGCACTGTCTATTGGTGTTCATGATTTATGGCAGTCAAATACGTACAAAATATTTAAAGGGTACACTTAATTTTCAAATAAACCAGTATAGTATTTGTTTCTAAGAAAACAGTATTTTGTTATAACTGATCTGTTATTGTTCTGGATGACAACAGAAGGAAATCATAATACATAGCAAATTTCGAATAAATTTACAAGAAAAGAAACACATATGCAAATGCTCCCATTACACATTAGTGGCATCAGTGTATGTTGTTTCCTTGGGCTATACGCGGCTGGGAACTGTCAAAATACCAAAAAAAAAAAAAAAGAAAAGAAAAAAACACCTGTTGAGGACATGACTTAAAGCCTGCATTGTTGTGAAGAGGTATCTGTCCTTTTTCCCCATTTCCTTTATTACTGAATATTTGTTTTATTGAGCGAGTCCTCTTTGTTTACATGCACGAAATACATTTTAAAAACTATGACATTCAGTACCCATCTCACCCATGTCATTAAGTAACTACCCCTGTAAACTTATTAAGCGCATGGCTGCATATTTAGGCGTTTACTGGGAAACCACTTTTAACATATACTTGACTGTTTATTTTGCCATATAATTTTACTCTGAGACATAAAATTATATTAAAGGTTTGCATTCAATTTACGAAGGTGCTCAACAGCACTTGCCAAAATTATAAAAGTTGACAGTAAAATATTTTGGATACGTAACCTCAAATGAATTTGAGAAAAAAAAAAAAAAAAAAAAAAAACCTTAACAAATTTACGAAATGCATATAAAACATTAGGAGGTGCTAGAAATAAATAAAAAATTATAAGTGTCCATAACCATATCTTTACTTTTCAGGTGCTGTTATTAATGACTAAAATCGTTGGATGAAGGTCCTTCTAGTCTACAATGCTAATTTTATACACCATTTTTAGAAAAAATAACTTCTTGTATTAGACTAACAATCTATAAGCACGGTTAGCCTGCAAAATATCAAGACCGTACTGTATCATAAATCACTCTTTTAAATGAAAACCATGTTGTCTGGTGCTAAAATAGCGTAGTTCCAATGGGCAGAAAATCTAAATTTATATCAACGCAACAACGGTTAGACAAAGAGAAAACGACACAGTATGTCTAATGCCCCTTTGCATTATCAATTTATTACCGTTTCACAGGTGACAGATTTCTTTAATTGGCAATACATAAACCCGAAAGTGAAGTAAAACACTTTCATAATATTACAGAAAAAAGCACAAAACAGCAAATTCATACAAATAACTTTTTATAAAATATGACGTTACATTACTATCTTTATTTGCCATGAAAATTGGCTATATACATCACAAATGGAAAACAACTTAAGATGCACCAATATACACACATCTTATGTTGTGGTAATTCATGGTGCGTTGGTGCCACGACTGAGTATACCAGCTAGTCTCTAGGGATCCACGCATTATTACTGTTCCATCCTTGTTCGCTAGGTTATGTGTTAATTCCAGTTTAACTTCATATGTATTATAACGGCTAAAGTTATTAGTAAATTCAACAGTAATTTTAAAGTGCCTTCAATTATTTAAATATTTAAAATAACTTCTAACTTACATAACGTCGGTATAGGACACACTGGTATTTTTCCAAAGGGAAAAAAAAGAAACACCTGTCTTATTATGATGTTATCTGCCTTCCTGGAGACGCAACACCTGTATTGATTTTTGATCGTTTTATAAAGCATTCTTGCACTCACTGAAACTAAGAAAGTAAATTCTACCTGTCAATATCTAGCGCTGTCCTGGCAAATTTCAACCCAGTACTAACCTGGTTTTGTCTACACATTATACTGAAGATATACGGTAACTGGTTATAACTTGGTTATTAATGCGTTTACCTACGAATACGTACTTTGTACCGCGAACCCCAAATTATTAATTCAAAATTATATTCTTGATATGTAGACTACTAAAAGATCGGTGAACAGTGTTCCGTTGTCATAAAATACTGCGGAAAAAAGAAACACTTTACAATCACAGCTCTCTAGCATGAATTCACACAGTATATATCATATGATCATAAAGTAACATTTTCTAATACATTGTGGAAAGCAAAAAAAAAACATCCAAGTACAGAATTTCTTCATTTTGTTTCGCAGAAAATTTAAATGCAAAATATTTAAGTAAGGGGTATTTGTGTTACACCTGAAGCAGGCCATATCATTAATTGAACGCTACGCAAGCAGGCATGACACTTATCCACCAATAAAAAAGTACATACGCATATAAACGTTTCGTATACTATTACACCTAGTCGGGCTATATTAAGACTGACAGTGCTAGTTTATGTTATCTATACTAAAAAATGTTCATTTTATGATTCAGTAACAGTGCTAACGATTACGGACAGTCACGGGCAAAAATGCGATTGTCTGAATTTCTAAAACGGGAAAGAGGGCAAATCGAATTCTGAAATGTGTGTAAAGTTTACAGTGAACTCGCGAGCAATGTCGTTAGACTGGTTAAAATGGATAAAATAAAATGATTTCATTAACCATTAAGTGTGGTATTTTTACTGAGAAAATATTTGTGGTTACAAATAGTTGTAAGGATACCTCACAATATGTATGTGACAATGGAAGAAAATTTGTCAGAACAACTTATGCTGACATGATGTGACGTAAAATGCATGTTAATATGTAAACAAATTACATTTTGGGCAGGAAAATTGTTATTGCATCATATTGCTATAAAGTGTAACACGCAGCTACCATGCTTAATTACCAAAATAACGGTCCTTACGTGATTTAAACAAACAAACAAACAAACAAACACACACATACACACAAAAATAATGCACAACTGATTCGAAATTGAGCAAAAACAGCTTCTTAAAACGTCGAACATTTTGAGTTTTCCGATTGTATATAATGAATTATCAGTTCAACAGAAGAATTTTGTTTGCGCCTTGCAAAATAACTGAAGGACAGAAAGGTTTAATGCATCACGTTACTTAAGCCTTTGTAGGGAAGGGACGAATGTGAAATAAAACAGACTCTACCTATATGATGTCAACGGGAAAATGTTCTTGGCACCAGTAATTAATCCTGTTTTCAAATTAGGTGAGCTCCGTTTTATTCTTCCTGATTCACGTCGCAATTTGAGAAACTGTATGATCCTGGGTTTTTCTCCCTAGACCTCTCCTGTCCTGAGATACCTCCGTTAGAAGGAATTGAGTTCTTCTTCGGTCGACCTTTCGGTTTTGTTGGCGATTCCAGTCCTCCGCCTTGTAAAACCTGCACATCGAAATATGTGTATTACAAATATTACGTTTGTCGGAATCCGAGAAAAACACGAATAAACATAGAACATCTGCCGAAAGACAGTAGTCTGGTTTCCCTACAGGAACTCTGGTAAAGGTTTTGATACTAATAGACATCTATGTAAATCAGTCCACAAAACGTACGATTTTTTTCCACTTCATTCTTCTGTTTTGATACCACGTTTTCACCTGGAGTTGACTTAAACCCAGCGACTCGGCGAGGTCTATTCTGTGAAATGAGGTAATGGGGAGCCATCATTATTGTACGAACAGTCTGCACACATGTTGTTGTAGATCTACATTCATACGTTATGTAGATGCTGTACAGATCTACAGTTAAATAGTATTTAAGTAAAAACATAAAAAAACCTTTAATATAGCTCAATCGAAGCAGATTATATAAAACTACATTTCGTAAAATGTCCGTCTAATACCTATCTGGCGTCGAAAGGTATTTCTGCTTCTCAAATCTTTTCTCCAGGCCCACAAGTTGCAGTTCCGTAAAAACTGTGCGGCTCCGTCTGCCTTTTTTTGTTTTGCTCTCTCCATCAAGTCTAGGGTCCAGTTTGCTGTGGTGAGTGGACTCTATGTAACGAGGCCCCGAGATGGCTTGCAGTTCCGGACGTCGGGAGAAGAGCGCTGATCCTAACGGGGATCCGAATGAGCATGAGAGTGGATACAAAGGTAACTTGATCACATTGTTCTGATCTGCTTTCAGCACTGTAAGTGGTAGCAACAAAACGCAAGGAAAACAATGTATGATAAATGTTTATTATAATATAGCATTGTTACAAGTCGGTTGCAATGTTGCCCCACTGTTTTACGATGTTATGATATATTAGCACAGTGATAATTAACTATAACCGCTTCAACAGGCATTTCACACATTGCTCACCTTAATACCCGGCCTTTATGCATGTGTAAAGAGTGCGAGAAGTCATTTCATAACATAACACGTGACAAAATCTATGTGACCTTATTGTACCCGTATTAGCAATAGTTAGGCAACTGTGATAGGGATGCTATTGTGTTTTTAAATATTTTCTGCATCACCATCTTGGAACTGCTTCACAAATCATATTATTGTAAAATGTCAATTGGACTCACATACATTCCTTTTAATTACGCATTATTATTATTATTATTATTATTATTATTATTATTATTATTATTATTATTAGCCACTTAAACTCCGTTGCTGTCTTCCTCGTTTCCTTGCAGTTTAAATTGATAGGGGATACTGGATTGCTTGGTTTGATCTTTTCAACGATATTTATAAGTATAGATTTAACTTTAACGACATCAGCAAAACAAGTGAATGTGGTAGTTAAAGCTTAAGGAAAAAGTAATTACTAAAGAATATAAACTGATTTCTACCTATTCGACACTTTACGGGATAATACCTATATGAAAAAAAAACTATACTATATTGCTCCATCCTGTCTCTCCAATAACATAACACCATAAAGAAGGAAACATACTCGTATAATAATTTATAAATTCCTCTCAAATGGGTACATTTTGTTAAAAAACAGTTTTGTACTTATGCATACAGATTTTCTTCACATTTTCGGCTCAAGCAGTTTTCTTGTTAGTAATGCACGTTCGAAGAAAACGTTAAGTTGCGTTCAGAACTTTCGGAGGGTACGGTTATGCGCAGTCAGTTTATTTCGTTCGCAAATAATACATTAATATATGAAAAATAAATAGTTTTGAACGTATAGCCTGCATTTAAAACCTTAAATTGCTCACAGCTAATCTGACATTTGGTGATATACTACATATTAAAATATCAGGAGTTATAGCATGTATTATTCTGCAGTGGTTTACCAAAATACAAATAATAATACACACACTCACACATACACACACACACACACACACACACACACACACACGCCAGTCAGTCTTACCAAACTGATTATGATATGGACGTGTCGACAGCATTGCTTGTACTTGGAACTTCAGCGTCTCTTCTGGAGAACAGGACACCTTACGGTTCTGGTGGTCCGTCAGAATCTCCTCTATCATGAATGTACGGAATCTGTGAGATTGATTCAGATGCACATTTCGTGCTGTGGGAAGTCCACCATGATCCGGGTGGTGCTGCATCGTCACGATTTCCTGAGCGGTGAAGTTAAAAGTGAAATGACAGTGGACACTTAACCTACAGGCTGGCTCCGCATTTTAGACAAACAGGCTTCCAAATAATTTTAATAGCTTAGTGTATATCTCCAGATATTAAAATTCACATTATCTTATGAAAACAATGTCCAATATATGTTGACGACGTCCCGAGGTTTATCGTACTTTTAACTGAAGGGCTGGGAGCTCACATTGCTTACATAACCAAAGACTACGACCGAAAACGCGAAATTGCCTGTCATTTAAGAAACGTGTCCCCGCCCATTTTGAGCCGGCAGCTTATTACGATTCTCAACGGGCGGGGGTTTTGTTCCCAATAAAATTCAAGAAGTTTTTGTCAAAACTTGGAAATGGTGGAAACTTAAGTTTAGTGTGTGTTACCGTAGAATACCCAAGTCTCTTAAAAATGGCTTCTAAAGCGTTATGTTGGGGGAAAAATTAATCGCAATTTGTATGTTAAAATACATCGTATTTCACTTCACGATCATCACATGATTGTGAAATATTTAAAAGGAATAAACATAAAACAAATTTAAAAACTAATATCTGAGCAAACCGTTTCCATTATAGTTAAATGCCAACCACAGTCGCAGCTATCAGGACGTAATATATTGCTTTGTACACTACTTGCTTTTTTAGGTCATTTGTATAATGTTCGGAAGTAGCGTGAAATGTTCCGTATCAGAAGCATTAATAGGCGGAATTAGGTTACGTGTGCTATGTGCGTAAGTAAATCATACTATATAATGTTCAAAAGACGTGTTAAGAGTTCAGACCATAGCATGTGCAAGTAAAATTGGTAATTTATCATGAAGCAGATGCTACCAGGAATACCGAATTCAGATTTTGTAATAGAAAACGAAAGCAAATATGAATATTGTACATCACTTACCTTTTTTGTTGTCTTAAACTGATGTTATCACCGTAATAACTGCGTATTCTTACAGGGTGGTGGTGTGTATATTGTCAACATTCCTGGAAGTAAAATATTGCAGTACTGGTCAGCTAGGCAAAGGACAGTTTTATTACTGTATCAAAAATAAAGGTGATTTTTAAAAGGCCATTCCAAAACTTAACAGCTGTATGACACAGACAACTAATAGCAATAGCCAAAAACCATTAACTTAGAAACGCACTAATGACAACCAAATTAGGTCATCCAAAGCAATGATCACTAGCATCAGAGAACAAGCTGATCTGAGTCGGCTGTTTGCAAACCAAGTGATCGACTGTCCTGAAAATGTTCAAATGGACATGTTTAAATGTAAACTTTTCAGAGAAAATTTGTGAAACTGGTCTAACTGCTGCAAAGAAGCCATCGCTGGGAGGTGTGAATTGCAGTATTAGTAAAAAACTTAAGGCACAAAGTGGGATAGCACACAGCGTCCTCGATGTGTGGTCCCTGCTTTAAGGGATGAGAGAGGCAGTGTCATTGACTCAGGTCGTTTTGCTGGAGACAGATTTGAAGATCTTGACCCAGCAGTACTCTGCAATCTCAAGCAGCAGTTCTATGACGATGTATTTCAGGGAGCTGACGTTACATCAGAGTTATAGCTGGTGAGGCATTCTTACAGTAGCAAAGTGATGTACAACCAAATAATACATTGTTCAGTACGAGGGAAGCTAATGGACAGCCTAAAGTAATAACCTGATATGACCAATCTCGAGATTAACTATATCAAACGAACTGGACTTGAAGCCCTGAGAACTCGGATTGTTTCAGATTTGCTGCAAAAGAACTGGGAAACTGTGCCAGAAGATTTTCTTAATGGAATTACCCGTGTTTCTGGAGATCTTATTCAGGTAACGTGGCTTTTTGATGGAACCCAAGGATGAGAGGGACTTCTTAATATTTTTCAACATTGGTTTGATACTGTTTATATTTTGTTTTTTATACTGTATGTATTGATGTGTTTTAATTTTAAAGTATTTAAAGTTTTTTTCTTTTTTTTTTTTTTTTCCCCTCT